>CAUYON010199989.1:0-39002 GCA_963573935.1 Arctocebus calabarensis
GGCCTTCTCTTCTTTTTTTTTTTTTTTTTTTTTTTTAGAGACACCGTCTCACTTTAACGCCCTGGGTATAGTGCTGTGGCAACACACTTCTCACAGCAACCACCAGCTCATGGGCTTAAGCGATTCTCTTTCCTCAGCCTCCCTAGTAACTGGGACTACAGGCGCCCGCCACAGCGCCCGGCTATTTTTTTGTTTTGCAGTTCGGCTGAGGCCGGGCTTGAACCCGCCACCTACGGGCTATGGGGCCGGCGCCCTGCTCGCTGAGCCACAGGAGCCGCCCTTGGCCTTCTCTTCTATATGTATGGTCATCCACATCTGCCCTCTTCTTTTTTTTTTTTTTTTGAGACCGAGCCTCAAGCTGTCACCCTGGATAGAGTGCCGTGGCATCACAGCTCACAGCAACCTCCAATTCCTGGGCTCAAGCGAGTCTCTTGCCTCTACCTCCCAAGTAGCTGGGACTACAGGTGCCCGCCACAACGCCTGGCCATTTTTTGGTTGCAGCCGTCATTGTTGTTCGGAGGGCCCGGACTGGATTCGAACCCGCCAGCTCAGGTGTACGTGGCTGGCACCTTAGCCCGTTGAGCCATAGGCGCCGAGCCTCTGCCCTCTTCTTGTAAGGATACCTGGGATATCATTTAGCGTTTATCCCGATAAGCTGGAATAAGCTCCTCCTCTCAAGATCCTTAATTCACATCTGCAAAGTGGTTGTTCCATAGAAGGTAGCTTTCATAGCTGCAGGGATTAGGATGTGGCTTTCTTTTAGGGGGCATTTTTAACCTTCTATGAGAAAGGGCAGTGCAAGCAGTCATTCTTATAGAAAGGCTCTCCTGTAATATGTGCCGGCCAGGAAGAGGCAGCCTGTGGAGAGTCCCAGCAGACTCATCGCTTCTCTTCCCACCTCAGTTCTATCCCACATCAAGGGAGACTTTGTTCACATGCATATGTGCTTGGGTGTATCAGCTACCGCTGACTGCATAACAAATAGCCCCAAATTTAGCAGTGTCAAATAGCAATGATTTCTTATTTTAACCTTTTATAGGTTGGAGGGACAGTGACTGGGCTTAGACAGGTGAGGTGAGATCATGTTGACATTGTCACGCACTGGCCCAGGATTTGAGCCAGGATACAGCTGGGATTCCTTGGGTATTTCTGGCACCACTTGGCCTCTCCATGGGGTGGTCTCAAGGTAGCTGGGCTTTGTATATGTCAGCTCAGACTCCAGGGGCAAGGATCTCAAGAGTAAGCATCTGAGAACATGTAACACCTGTTGGGATCTGGCCTTGGGGGGGGTCACGTGGCTGTACTTCCAGCACACTTTTTTTGGTTCAAAGAAAGTCATTATTCAAGTCATATTCAAGAGAAGGGGAAATAGATGTCACCACCCAATGTAGGAAGTAGCAAAGAATTTGCTGTCATGTTTAAACAGGAGAACAGTCCAGAGAAGAGGCCCCAGAATGGGCAATTTTTGGTTGGGTGGATTCCAGGGACCTGAGTAACCACAGGATGTTCTGGAGAGGGGTGCAGCAGGCCCCAGGTGGATATATCCCCTTAGGCTTATAGACCACTCCGCTGACTGCACAGGCTCTGAAGCTAAGGGTGAGACTCAGGACAGAGTGTTTCCTCTGGGCAATCCCGGAATCTGACAGCATCTGTGTTAAAAGCACTTCAGTGATCTCCCTCCAGCTCACCGGGGACCCCATACCATGTCACAGTCCTGCCTCAGTGCCTTTATACAAGCTGTGCCCTCTGTCCAGAGTGCCCCTCTCCTTGCCACCCGTCCTCTTTGTGTCTCCTAATTTTTCCCAATCTTGGTAAATAGTCCCTCCTCCCCTGAGAGGTCTTTCCAGGCCTCACTGCCTGTAACAGGCCTGGGGTACATGAAAATCGGGCCTGTTCCCAAAAGCTGGTGCCCACAGGGACTAAGATACCTCCACATCCTAAGGGAGGAGGAAAAAAGGGGCTGAGGGTGCCCAGCTCTGGGGCAGGACCAGAGGTGATGATGAAGAAGGATCTAGCAAAGGGAAGGGGTGCTTCTTTCCAAGGGTACAGTGCTGCCAAGGCCAAGCTGGAGGGCAGGGTGTGTCAGGAGCCTGCAGGCTGGGGAGGACAAGATGAGCTTACTCTGTGGCCCAACTCATGGCAGGACAGTGAGCCCCTCGAGGGCAAGGCCTGTATCCTGCTTATCTCTGTGTCCTGGCACAGTTGGGGCTGGGCCAGCCACCACCTCTGTGAGTGTTCTCAGTACACTCAGATTGACCATACCACCAACACTGGCCCAGGACTGGTGCTAGTGTGTGAGCGTGTGTGCATGCGTGTTTGAGTATTGGTCGCTAGTGCTCACACTCACCTGGGGGGCAGAGATGTCCTTGTTGGGTAGCTCCTCTCTTTCTTTCTCTACCCTTCTTTACCCCAGTCCAACAAAGGCCATTGAGTGTCTACTTTAATCTTAGGATTGACACTCCAGAGTGGATGCCCAAAGAGAACAACCAAAGGCTTCTCTCTTTTTTCACACATTAAGATACATATAACAAGGCCAAGTGCTGTGGCTCACACCTGTAATCCTAACACTGAAAAACCAAGGCGGGTGGATTGTTTCAGTTTAGGAATTTGAGACCAACCTGAACAAGAACAAGACCTTGTCTCTAAAAATAGCCTGGAGTTGTGGCGGGTATGTGTAGTCCCAGCTACTCAGGAGACTGAGGCAAATTACTTGAGCCCTAGAGTTTGAGGTCGCTATGAGCTATGATACCATGGCACCCTACTGAGGGCGACAAAGTGAGACTCTGTCTCAAAAAAAAACAAAAAAACCCACATAACATAAAATTTACCATCATAACCATTTGTAAGCATACAGTTCAGTGATATTAAATGCATTCATAATATTGTGCAACTATAGCTACCATCCATCTCTAAAACTTTTTCATCTTGTAAAACTGAAACTCTATACCCACTCAGAGATAGTTCCTCCCTCCCCAACCCTGTCTACCACCATTCTACTTTCTCTTTCTGAACTTGGCCGCTCTAGGTACCTTCTGTAAGTTCCTGTAAGTGAAATTATGCAGTATTTGTCTTTCTGTGTCTGGCTTATTTCACTTAACATAATGGCCTTGAGGTTCATCCATGCTGTGGCATGTGTCAGAATGTCCTACATTTGAAGGCAGAGTAATACTCCATTGTACATAAATGCTACATCACGTTTTAGTCATTCTTCCACCAAAGGACAATTGGGTTGCTTCCATGTTTTGGTGATTGTGAATAATGCTACTATGAAAATGAAAATGCAGAGCTCTTTGAGACCCTATTTTCAGTTCTCTTAGGTATACAGACAGAAAATGAATTGCTGGCTCATATAGTAGTTCTACTTCTAATTTGTTGGGGAACCACATTCTGTTTTCCATGGCTCCTGCACCATTTTACTTCCCCACCAATAGTTGCAAGGGTTCCAGGTACTCCATATCTTCACCAACACTTGCTGTTTTTTTTTTTCTTGAGACAGAGTCTCATTTTGTCACCCTCGGTAGAGTGCCGTGGCATCACAGCTTATAGCAACTTCAAACTCTTGGGCTCAAGTGATCCTGGCCTCAGCCTCCCAAGTGGCTGGGACTATAGGCACCCGCCACAACGCCTGGCTATTTTTAGAGACGGGGTTTCGCTTTTGCTCAGGCTGATCTTGAACTCATGAGCTGTATCCACTCAACTAGGCCTCCCAGAGTGCTAGGATTGCAGATGTGAGCCACCACACCAGGCCCTTGCTTTTTTTTGTTTTTGTTTTTGTTTTGTAATCCTGTTGAGCATGAGATGATATCTCCTTGTAGTTCTGATTTGCATTTTGCTAATGATTGTGATATTGAGCATCTTGTGTTCTTATTGGCTGTTTGCTTATTTTCTTTACACAAATGCCTATTCCAGTCCTTTGCCTGTTTTTCAATTGTGTTCTTTGTTTTGTTGTTGTTGTTGAGTTTTAGGAGTTCTCTATATATCCTGGATCATAATCCTTTTTCAGATACACTGTTTACAAATATGTTCTCCCATTCTGTGGGTTGCTTCTTTACTCTACAAATACTGTCCTAAACTTCTCTCAACCTGTGGAGCAAGCCAAGCTTCTTCCCTTTGCCTCTCTTCACAGAAATGACGTCCTTCTGTTCATATGCCCAGAGTTCTCCCATTCATTGTTCAAAACCCTTCTCAACTGTTAGCAACTCAGGGAAGCCTTTTTGGCAGTCCCGTGCTCCCTTAAAATCAAGTAAATAAAATGTTGGTAAGCCCTTTCCCCCGTGTCAAGCTCTGTGCCTGGGAAAACTTTTCTACTTGTCCTTTCATGTTCCTGTAATTCTTTGTGGACACATGGCCCAAATCGGGGGTGGAGAGTGGTCAAGGAAGGCACTCAGGCTATGTGCTCCTCCTCCTCGGCCGCAGGCCTCCAGCTTCTGCCAAGCTGGTGCAAGCTGGCCTCTCCCACTCCTTACAGCTCTCTGCTTGGGACTGTGACCTAGCTGACAGCCAGGTGGAGGTGGCCTCTGTTGTATCCCGGTATGACCTGGCTGGGTAGCCGGTAGGCACAGGGAACAGGTACAGCCTTTAGGGTTCAAAAGTGTGTGTGAAAGGAGTAAATGAAAGAGTGAACGTGTGTGGGGGTTAAGAGGCCTGAGAGCTCCAATGGAGGCGCCCCACGTGTGTCCTGCTGCTGAAGGGCCTGGGCGTGCTGCCAGTGGGGAGAGGGCTGGGGCTGAGCTGGCTTGTGGGGACCGGGAGCAGCATGCGTCCCCTCACCTGAAGCCTCAGCTCTCCCGATGTGAAGTAGTTAGAAGAACCCCCTTGTGGTGGTTTTCTGAGAATTTGGTGAGCGACAGATGTGCTTATTTTAGGAGAGCTAGTGATGGTGATGTTTGTTTCTTTGGTTCCAGCCTAAGCTGGGACAAGTAATCCTCCCAGCCAGGGTCAGGCCTCTCTTGTCACTCTGCCAGGGCTGTTCTCGTGTGTATGTCTCCTTTTCTTATATTCCCATTCTTTCCATCACTGACACGTGTGTCCTCTCCGTCTCTCTCCCCTTCTCCCTCTCACTCTCCCTCCTTCCCCTCCCCCGTCATATACACACACACCCTGTGCCAACACACTCACTCGACCCCGTCCTTAAGCATGTGATTTCTTTTTTTTTTTTGAGACAGAGCCTCAAGCTGTCACCCCTGGGTAGAGTGCTGTGGCATCACAGCTCACAGCAACCTCCAATTCCTGGGCTCAAGCGAGTCTCTTGCCTCTGCCTCCCAAGTAGCTGAGACTACAGGCACCGCCACAACGCCCGGCCATGTTTTGGTTGCAGCTGTCGTTGTTTGGCGGGCCCGGGCTGGATTCAAACCCGCTAGCTTAGGTGTACATGGCTGGCGCCTTAGCCCGTTGAGCCACAGGTTCCAAGCTGCATGTGATTTTCTGAGGCTCTGGGGATGCTGGTTGTGGAGGTGGAAGAAGGCAGGGGTTTAGATGTCCATTCTGGCTACATCTGGAAAGGCTCCTGCCCAGTGGTGGCTCGAACTTCAGGGCAGGTCTGGGAGCGAGAAACAGACACCTTGGGATCTCTACAGCTGCCCCCTCCCGGGCCCCGGGCAGAAGGCAGATGCTCAGTGGACTTTGCACCTCACTGTGGGCCAGGCCTGGCATCAGGCAGGTGTCGTGGAGGGAAGGGGCTTGAAGGGTGCAGTGTGGTGTCCAAGGAGCCTGGGTTTAGCTGATGTGATCTGGGTTCAGATATCCCAGCGCTGGGGCAAGAATTCCTCCTCTGTGAAATGAGGGCTGGTGAGAATTAAACATATTACCAGGGCCGACTGGTCCCGGCACTTAGGAGACAGCTCTGTGACTCCTTCCCTCCAGGTGGGCCAGTCCTCAGCTCTACTGAGCCCATACCCAAAGGTAGTGTGGCCAAGGTGCCAAATGCCAGGTCAGGCCACACTTCTTGGCACTTAAGTATTTGGGCTCTGGACTCCTTTAGATGTCATGTGAAGGCACCTAGGGTGGTGGGTGGGAAAGGGCATTTTTTTGTTTTATTGTTTAGGATTATTTGAGGGTACAAAGAATTAGGTTACACTGATTGCATTTGTTAGGAAAAGTCCCTCTTATAATTGTGTCCCGCCTCAAAGAGGTGTGCCATACACCCTGACCCCCCATCCCTCTCCCTCCTCCCCTCTCAGGAAGTGAGATTTTTTAAAAAGGCTGAGCTAGGAGGTTTGTCTTTAGGCCTATTCTTTTGCCTGCATTCCCTTCTCAGACCTCCCGCCAGACCACGCTTCACTAGGCAGAGCCCCCTCACCTTCCAGCTGAGCACCTAGGGCAGGTCTATGATTGGAGACCCCAGCTAAAGTTCTTTCTCCACCCTCACCCTGGCCCCAGGGCCAGATAGAGTGGGCTTTCAGGGCTGGACTCCTCTGCAAGCCCCCAGCCTAGAGGCAGGCCTGCCTTAGGTTGGCACCCACTCAGATGTGAACAGAGCACTTGGCTAATATTTGGCTTGGGGACCAGACTGGCCTCCAGCTCTGGGCAGCTAGCATACCTGCTGCTGTCTGGACGAGGGATCCCTGGCTGAGCAGCGGGTCGAAGGCAGGTACAAGCAGGAAAAGCTGAGCCTCTGGGAACCTGGAGTCAGGAACATCCCCAGGGATCACCCAAACCTGTGTCTGGCTGTGGTCAGAATCCGCTGGGAACTTGAAAGTACCGTGTCCTGGGCCCACTGCCCAGGAACCCGTCTCCTCAGATTTTCAGGGGATGGGATCCAGGAGCCTGGCTGTTGGGAGCAGCTGTGCCACCTGCAACCTGCTTCAGAGCTGGGCAGAGCTGGGCCAGGAGCTGGTGATGGGGCAGGTGTGTCACTGTGACACAGCAGATCTCCCACAACTTGGGGACCAAACCCAGGATCTTCTCAACTGACTTCCCCTACCATCTCAGCTCTGCTTTTCGGGACTTTACAAAACAGGTGTGTGCGCAACCTTTAGAGATAATAGCAGATTCTGGCTGGGCGTGGTGGCTCACACCTGTAATCACAGGATTCTGGGAGGCTGAGCTGGGAGGATCACTTCAGGCCAGGAGTTTGAGGACAACTTGGGCAACTCAGGCCAGGAGTTTGAGGACAGCTTGGGCAACATGGCAAAACTCTATCTCTGAGATAAAATGAAAAAGTTAGCCAGGCATGGTGGCACAAGCCTGTAGTCCCAGCTATTCTGGCAGCTGAGGTGGGAGGATCTCATGAGCCTTGAAGTTTGGGGTTTCAGTGAGTATTCCAGTCTGGTGACAGAGTGAGACCCTGTTTCAAAAAAAGAAGTAGGGGCTTCATCTTTTATCTCCCTGGATAAAGCCCTGGCCTCTTTGGCCTCCCTATTCTCTGTCCCCTTCCCTGAGAAGCCCCTAGACCTGTCTCTCACCTTAGGAAAGGAAGCTGATTTTTTTTTTTTTGCCCTATAGGATGGGTGTTTATCTGCCTCAGAATCTGTCTGCATTCTTGGTTGTTGAGAAGTGTCTGAGCTCCTGGTCCTATTGGTCCCTGCATGATGGGGTGTCCTAAGACACGGAACTCTCTGGGCTAAACCCAGGGTGAGTTGGTCACCCTGGCTGTGTCAGCTGTGCGTTTAACCAGCTGGTCTTTCTGTTCCCTGCATCCCAGTGAGTGTGGGGACCATGGTCCCCCCTCTGCGTGTTGACAACAAGGACACATCTGGAGACAGACACACTGGCTGCAACCTTGGGCAAGTCCCTTCCTCATCTCTGAAATGACTGATGCTGTGGCCAGGATGGTAACTCACACACGCTGATGCCCCATCTGGACATTTCTGACAAGTACCTGGGTGCTGCCAATGCGGTGGGTCCTGGGGTTGCACTTTGAGAAGCACCTGTCCAGGACACCTGTCAGATCAAGCAACCTCCCTCACTGCGGCTGTGGGATCATTAGGACCCTGGCACCATCTTGATTTTCCATTACTGAAGTTACCTAGACTGGTCCTCCTCTGTGATCCAGATATGTTACATGTTATAGTCTCCCATGTTGCTGCTTTTTCTTGAGAGCCAAGCAAGCCAAGAATTGTTAGATTCTCTGCTTGTAGCTTATGAACCTCCCTGCTCCGTTGGCCAGCTAGAGCATTCGTCAGTTCCCCAGACCTTTGTTGAGTGCCCATGAAAAGCCATGCAGCTGCATTCTAGGGAGCTCATGATCCGGGTGGGAAGTTCAGGCAAGAAGCACCTGAGAAAGTTGTTTCTGATTGCAACAGATGCTGGGAAGAAACCAAGGAGCCAGGTGGCAAGCACAGGGGCTGAGGCTGCTAGTTGGGCAGGTGGTTGAGGAAGGTGCTCTGGGAGCTTTTGGGTGGAGGAGGCTGGAGGAAGGCCTCCACCTGGAAATGCCTTCCATGTGGGGCTACCTCGAGTGCAGAGAGAGGACTGCACGTGGTGTGTTTGGGGAACAGAGGGACCCAGATCACACTCAGGGCCCACCATGGGCAGTCAATGTGCAGTAAAACCATTGGAAGCTTCCAAGCAGGATAGCCATGTGAGGTTTTTGCTTCCTGAGGTCCTTCTGTCTGTGGTCCTTCCACTGGAGGAAAGACAGTGGGGACAGACAAGGATCAGGGAGACCAGTGAGAATCCTGTTGCTTTGGCATGACCAGCAAGGAGGGTGGTCTGGACGAGGAAAGTGGCCCTAAATGTGGCAAGGCATGGACAGATTTAGGTGCGTTTTGAAGCTGAGCTAGCAGGACCCTCCAATGAATTGTTTTAGGAAGTGAGGGAGAAAGGACTCAGGGAAGAGTGCTTGGTTTTCAGCCTGAGCTTCTGAGCAGAAGGCCAGAAGCATGATGAGGCAAAGATCATGTATATTAGACATCAAAGGGGCTGTGAAGGAGTGTCAGGTGAGAGTAGGAGAGTCACTGCATGCAGATACTGAGAGCCAAAAGGAACTCACAGCAAGGGGGAAGTTGGCCAACGAGGAGGAGAGGACCCAGGACTGGGCCCCAGAGTCCTCAGACTTTAGTGGTCGGTGCCATGAATCGGAGGCCAACCAAAGTGTGGAGGAGGGAAGGGTGCCCTTGACCTCCCTGCAGGCATTGCCCACAAGCAGCCAGCACCGAGGGCTTCCAGGCCAGGAGGTGGCTGCCCAGCACTCATCCTTGTACCCCAGCTGGCATCATTTCTCATGTCCTCTTCTGGTGGCACTTTCAGCCTCATCTGGCCCTCGTGGCCTCCATCCTTACTGTCTCCTCTTCCTGGGGACTTTTCTCCTGCTTGTTCTTGGGCACTTGCTTCCTGGCCAGCTGCCTGTCATGCTTGGTGTTCTCTGTTCTGTATCATTTTTCCTTTTCATTGAGTGATTTCCCTCCCGCTTCGCTTTCTGTTTAGAACCAGCTCTACTTTGCAGATGGGGTCAGGGCAGCGCAGCACTCTGGGAGGCCAAGGAGGGAGGATTGCTTGAGGCCAGGAGTTGGAGGCTGCAGTGTGCTATGATGACACCACTACAGTTTGGCCTGGGTGACAGAGCAAGACCCTTCTCAAAACAAATAAGAAAACTTGGGATTTCAGTAGTTTACATGATGTGGTCCTAGCAGATTTGGGCCTCTTCTTGGCTGTCCCCATACTTAGTGTTGTTGCTTTGGCCCCACGTAACCTGCCTTCCCTCCCTCAGGCCCTGGGCATTTGCAGGATGTGGCCGCCTCCCCACCACCACCCAAGTGCACCAACCTGGGCTCTGGCTCAGGACAGGGGGTCCTGTGAGGCCAGATAGCCAGGGCAAGAAATCAGGGGACAGCCCACTGCCCAACCCCCCTTCCTTCTTTTCGTCCTTCCCTCCCTGAGTCCCTGGTTCCTTCCTAAATGGATTAGGACCTTTGCCGGAAGGAGCTGGCGGCTGTCTCAGGCAGCACAAAGGCCAGGGCTGGAGCGAGCACTGGTGCCACCTGCTTTGCCCTGATTCGATTTGGACCTGGGCGGCTGGGAGGCTGGCGGCTGCAGGCCTTTCCGGGAATGGCTCAAGGGATGTGCCGATGATGGGGGAGGAGGAGCCTTCAAGCTGTCAGGCAGGCAGCCCTCTCAGCTGGGTCCTTTATGGGGTCTGGTCACATACCAGACTCAGGTGGGCTTCGTGCCTTGGAATATCTCTGGCCATGGTCACTGGCCACCTCTTGGTCCATTAGCATGTCCCATCTGTGGCCTGTCATGTCATTAGTATCCCTTAATATCAATAGATTTTAACCTTTTTTTTTTGTAGAGACAGAGTCTCACTTTATTGGCCCTCAGTAGAGTGCCGTGGCGTCACACAGCTCACAGCAACCTCCAATTCCTGGGCTTAGGCGATTCTCTTGCCTTAGCCTCCTGAGTAGCTGGGACCACAGGCGCCTGCCACAATGCCCAGCTATTTTTTTGTTTTGCAGTTTGGCCGAGGCTGGGTTTGAAGCCGCCACCTTCGGTATATGGGGCTGGCGCCCTACTCGATGAGCCACAGGTGCTGCCCGATTTTAAACTTTTATAACATTGTAAGGCCTCAGTCTGTGGCTGGGACCACACACCTTTGCCTGTCACTCATGCTGGGCACTGGGGTAGGCCTTGGGAGTGGTGCAGCAGTGGAGGGCAGGGCCAGTCCCTGCTTGCTTAGAGCTTACAGTTTGCGGGGCTAAGCGCAGCAGCAGAAGGTACCACAGGCTTGGTGCCCTTTGGGGTGCCAGTCCTATAGTCCCTTGCCTGGTATGTGCAGAGACTCCTCGCGTGCAGGTGGCTGGCAAGAGGCAGGGTTCACAGGCACCCTTGGACGTCTGCTGTCCTGCTTTCCACTCACACCCCTGAGTGCCTCTAGCACCTGGCAGTGGCTACCATAGAACACTGGAGCTAAACCCAGAGAGGGAACCGAAGGTCCGTGCCTGCTCCCTTTCTTGCGTTGGTAAAAGGCAATGCTTCCTGGGGGCAAGCACTGGCAAGAGGGCAGCTGTGGGTGACCCCACCCCCCACCAGCACCTGATTCCCAGGTCAGGGTAGGGAGGGCAAGATCTGAGAGGGGCTGAGCTTTGAATCCTGGTGCCTAGGCCAGGCTGGGAGTGTAGAGGCAGCAAGCCTTTGTCACACCAGGGGAACCATGACAGGAGGCCGTGATCCATGGGAACCCCAGTAAGGGGGATGGTGTTATTCTAGCCTTTAGGAGCCCCATTAGCATAGGACAAAGTCTTGCCTTGGGGAACCCCCAGTCTGAGAAGAAATGGTCTCTGTCCTGCAGTATCTTTCTATATCCCTAAGGCTCAGAGATGCTGGGGCAGTGGCCTTGCCCTTGGGAACATGTTGCTTGACACAGAGATGGCATGATGGAGAAGCTCAAAGGCACTTGGGTGTGGGAGGTGGACCAGCCAAGGACTTCCAGTCAGGATAGACAATTAAGAACTATGGAGGCCAGACAAGGCAGTTCGTGCCTATAATCCCAGTACTTGGGGAGGCCAAGGTGGGAGGATTACTTGAGGCCAGGAGTTTGAAACCAGCCTGGGCAACATACAATAAAATTTTTAAATTAATCTGGTGTGTTGGCACACCTGTAGTCCCAGATACTTAGGAGGCTGAAGCAGGAGGATTGCTTCAGCCCTGGAGTTGGAGGCTGCCCTCCAGCCCGAGCAGCAGAGCAAGATCCTGTCTCAAAAATACGTAAGTGAATGAATGAATGCTGTAGGGCCAATTGGCAGATGACACTAGAACTGGGAAGGGCACTTAGAAGGGAAACTGAGTCTGCCAGACTGGGGAGACATAGAGGACATTGGTATATCTGGGGGTGGTGAAGCCTAGAGGACTTGGGGTATGAGCAGGAAATTGGGGAAAAGGACAGGTATCCAGACCAGGAAATCAGAATACTAGGCTGAGGAGCTGAGAGCTAATATGGGCAGTAGGGAGCCACAGAGGGTGTGTGAGCGAGGGAGAGCTATGCCTAGAACTACATGCCTGGGGAGAATTGGCAGTTGGGGTACCCAGCAGATTGGTCCTGGTGCTGGGTTCAGCATGAGGGTGCAGACTTGAAGGGATGTGCCACAGGGTGTCAGTTCCTGCCATCTGTGCCAAGGCCTGGCAGGATCTAACTCCATCACTTGTAAAGGCCCTTGGGCCAAGGGAAGGCCAGCCCTTTCTTTTCCCCATCTGGGGCCAGGTGGGCTGGGGCAGATGACAGCCACATATGTCATGCCCTGTGTCTTATGCCCACTGTGCTGCCTCCTCCCTCCAGGCAACCATGGCCTTGCTGGGCAAGCGCTGTGACATCCCTGCCAATGGCTGTGGGCCTGACCGCTGGAACTCCGCCTTCACCCGCAAAGATGAGATTATCACCAGCCTCGTGTCTGCCTTAGATTCCATGGTGAGTGTCCCTGCCCACCTGGGAGGAAGGTGGGACACTCAGCTCTGTAGGGAGACATCAGAACTCAAGTTCTACCTCAGCCACTCAGATTTCTCTGCGCTGAGCCTCAGTGTTCCCATCTGTAGCTTAGGCCACAGTACCTACATCAAGGGTGGGAGGCTACATAAAATCTAGCCCTGGTATAAATGCTGGCTCCTGGCCCTTTCCTCTCATCCCCTCGTCCCTCCATTCTTTTTGTCATTCCATCTCATCCCTGGGATGCACCCCAGGTCTCTCTCCTAGTGGGTTACCTGGGAGATAATGTGTGCGAAGTGATTCTTTTTTTTGTGAAGACAGAGTCTCACTTTATCGCCCTCGGTAGACTCCCGTGGCATCACACAGTTCACAGCAACCTCCAACTCCTGGGCTTAAGCGATTCTCTTGCCTCAGCTTCCCGAGTAGCTGGGACTACAGGCGCCCGCCACAACGCCCAGCTATTTTTTTGTTTTGCGGGGCCAGGTTTGAACCCTCCACCCTCGGTATATGGGGCCAGTACCCTACTCGCTGAGCCACAGGTGCCACCCTGGGCAGTGATTCTTTACAGAGCTGTAATCTCTGACATTAAAGCAAGAGCTATGACTATGTCTTGGACTGGAAGAGAGAAGCAGTGCTTTCTAAATCTCTCCTCTGGGTTCAGTACCTGTAGCTTAAGCGGCTAAGGTGCCAGCCACATACACCAGAGCTGGTGGGTTCGAATCCAGCTCAGGCCTGCCAAACAACAATGACAATTACAACCAAAAAATAGCTGGGCGTTGTGGTGAGTGCCTATAGTCCCAGCTACTTGGGAGCCTGAGGCAATAGAATCGCTTAAGCCCAGGAGTCGGAGATTGCTGTGAGCTGTGATGCCATGGCACTCTACCCAGGGTGACAGCTTGAGGCTCTGCCTCAAATAAATAAATAAATAAATAAATCTCTCTGCTACCATTGCCTGTGTACCTAGACCTTTAGCAGTTTATCCCAAGTGAGGACATGATAATGTTACTTTCTTTTAGCCTTTTCTTGGAGGAAAGTTTTATGATGGAGAGTAGGCAAGTGTTAAAAAAAAATCCAATGGCATCAGTTAGCTGCACCTCTGTGTTTTAAGATAAGCAGTTGAAGCTCAGAGAGGATAGTATCTTGCCTGAAGTCACACAGCATGACCAGTTTTTAAAGTGGACTTCCAGGTGCAAAGCCTACAGTTCCCTGAGGACAAAAGGCCTCCTTCAGGCTACTCCTACTGAAGGCAGCTTAAGGACTGCTATGGTGGTGCTTGGACTGGCCAGAGACACCCCTGGGGAAGCTGGCTGGCTGCCACTCTCTCCACAGGCTCCTTTCCCTGTGCAGAGCGGACAGCACACAGAGGGGCCCCGAAACTCAGCTGTATGTCCCAGAGCCCTGTTAGCTTGTCAGTGCCACCGTGGACAGTGATGGCCAGTACTGTGGCCACTGGGTACATATGGCTGTTTGCACTCAAATTGTAATTAGTTGAAATGAAACAAAATAAACAATTTGCACTGGCCTCAGTTCAAGTGCTAAGGAGCCAGAAGTGGCTGGTGGCTATGGTATTGGACAGGGCAGAAATAGAACATGTCCATTGTCACAGGAAGTTCCACTGGGCAGTGCTGGCCTAGAGGGTGTTTATTAAGTGCCTCCTCTGAGGAGCCGTTGCCCCCATGGGTATTCTAGTGGCATAAACAAGATGGCCCACCCTGTCCCTGAGCCCTTTAAGGGTTTCCTGAGGGACCCTTATGGGTGGCAATGACATTTGGCAGTGACTTAAGTCTGGCATCCTCCAGGGTTCTTGGTGTTCTTTAGGGGGTGTGGGCTGTAGGGATGCACCGAATTCCCCTTGGCCCCTGTGGAAACCCCTTCCTCACACCTCCTCCGGCCCTGCTCTGTGTACCTTTGGGTGAGTTGATTCCCTGCAGTGGCCTCTGCTTCTTCAGCTGTGAAGAAACCTGCCAGGAAAGATCTTTTCAGCTCTGATGGCCACTCCTTCATTGGAAACAACTGAATTTATTTGTTTCATTTTTTTGTTAATGTTCTATCCTGTTAGGACAGAAAAGGGAACAGCAGGTTTCTATTTTCATCTTTGAGAGCAGCAAATGAATGCCCCCATGGAGACCCAGCTGGCATGGGAGGCAACATTATAGCCCAGAGAGTTAAGGGATCTGTCCTGGGTCACACAGCACACAGCTGTGATTCGGTTCCAAACAGTGTAATCGTCACCTAGTGCTACCTGACTCAGATAAAAGCTAGCATTTGTTAGGGACCAGCTGTGGGCCACCTGGCAGTACATGTCAGACCTGAGATGCTAGAGGTCTTGGTTGCGGGGACCTCTGCGCTGGGGTCCCTGCGCAGTGAGGCTACCTATCTCAACTCTGGAACTGTGGACGGCTAGCTTGCCTTATACCCCCATGGAGTGTCACGGTTGAGAAATCCTCTCCTTCCAGCCAGCCCTCACTGGGTCCCCACAGCTGAGCCCAGTGTAGCACATGGAGCTGGGCTGCCTGTCCCCCATCCTGCAGATGTGGAAACGAGCCCAGAGAAAGCTATTACTTCTCTTAGTCCCACAGCAGGAAGTGGCCAAGTAGGGGCTGGAGCCCTTGTCTGTCTGAGGCCTGCTTCTCCAGGGGTCCACCTACCCTCTTCTCATCTGACTTTGTGGGAGGCCAGGAGAGCCCAGGATGGGATTATCCCTGAGGCTAGGGCCAAGGCAGGGAGCTTACCTCTGGGGGGGACCTCTGCTGGATAGTGTCCTTCTCCAGCCTGCACAGCCAGTCCTGGGTTGGGGGGAGGCAGAGATCATTCATTCATTCATTCTTGCTGCAGAGTCTAAGACCAAGAGCAGTGGAAGGGCTCCCCCTGGGGCATCTTGGGAGCTCAAGTTCTACCCCTAAAGCCACCCAAGCTGTTCGGGGGCAGGGGGCATGCTGCTCACACACTCTGCTCCCCCATAGTGTTCAGCACTCTCCAAACTGAATGCAGAAGTGGCCTGTGTCGCCGTGCACGATGAGAGCGCCTTTGTGGTGGGCACTGAAAAGGGGAGAATGTTCCTGAATGCACGGAAGGAGCTGCAGTCAGACTTCCTCAGGTTCTGCCGTGAGTACCCCAGGGCTCTGCAGGGCCCGGGCCTGCCGTTCCCTGGGGACAGGCACCCTGGCCCAACTCTGGGTGGCCCTATGTGGGAGATGAAATGGACCGGATGGGGTTGTCCGAGCTTCTCCTTGTGGCGTTATTGGGGAGGCCACAGTTTTTGATGGAATCATTTAGCAGCCCCTGAGTTGATGGAGTCTGGCTGCTGAGCCCTCTAATTTATAAGTGAGAACACTGAGGCCTGGATTTGCTGCCTGGTTCTTCCTTGTAACTCTTTGTCACCAAGCACAGGGACCAACTGCACTTATTCCACTAAGGTTAACCCCTTCTGGTGGCCCCTTGAGTGCCTGCTGTGTGCTGCACCCTTTTTAGGGCTAACTCACTCAGGGGCAGGCATTGTCATTGCCATTGCCATTGTTATCCTCTTGCTACACCCTCATGGAGGCTTTTAGGGACTAAGGGACTAAGTACATGTCCAGTACCAGGACAGCCAAGTAGGAAGTGCTGGAGCTGTTAGTGGTGTTGTGAGAAACAGTGGCCAGGCCACATGCCAGGTACTTTGCTTCCCTGGCTGGCTCATGAAACAGTCACAGATCTACAAATGAGCGACTGTAAGTGGCCTGCATCCTTTCCCCCAGGACGCACAGTTGGCAAGTGATGGGGGCAGGGTGGGAGCCAGGTGTCTGGGAATGCCCCCTGTGCCCTTTCGGCTACACTCCTTCAGAATCTGGGAGGTGCAGAACAGGCACCGGGAAGGGCCTCACTGGGCCATCACTCCCCCAGAAGACCGCCCTTCCCTCTAGGAGCCCCAAGGCAAAGGCCCCCATCTTTCCACCGTTCCAGGGCCTTTAGGGCTCCTCCTAATTCAACCCTTGACTCTGCACTTACACCTCCTGTGTGGCCTCTCGTACCAGGCCAGCTACCCTGTGTTGACCCACCGCTCCTGTGTGTTTCTCACCTTTCTGTCTTAGCCCACAATGCTTCCCCAGCTGGGAGGCCTCAGCTCCCCTCCCAGCCTGCAGATGTGCAGTCCTCCCAGCCAAGCCCCTCAGCGCCCCTCACACCTGCCCCTGGGCTGTGGCTGCTCCCTACACCACTGCAGCATCTGCCCTGAATCTCTGAGGTCAGCCTCCCCTCTATGGTGGGTTAGGGCCCGGCCTCAGCACTGAAGGTCAACACGTAGGCAGGCCCTGGAGCCCACAGCTTTGGACCCTGTAACCATGGGATAGCATGAGGTTAAGAGAGCCAGAGTCAGACCACCCAGGTCTGTATCCCGGCTCTGCCACCTGCTGCCTCACCCTGCTCGTCCGTGAAAGGGGAGAACGTCGGCTGGGTCTGGCAAGCAATTAGAACTGTGTCTGGCACTTAGCTCACACTCAATAGACACAGCTGTTGTCATTTCTATTATTAGTATTCACATTATATCCCTGGGTCAGCCACTTAAGGGAAGGGCACCCCCTGGTGCTTGGCATATCATTACTGGGGTATAGCCACTTCCCCACCAGCCCCACCCTGCTCAGCCTACCACCCTCCCTCAGAGCAGAGCTTATACACTTCCTCTCCAAGGTCGGGGCAGGGGGCTGGGCTGATAGGATGGCCTTTGGCAAAGACCTGTGGCTCCCTAGCTTCCTAGGTGGGGCCAGGCTGGGGCCCGGGGAAGGTGCACCTGGCCTCCCAGAGCCAGGCAGAGCTGCTATTTATAACACCAGGAACTTGGCTGGTTTATTTCAAGCTTCACAGATCCCAGAGGAGAGCAGACTCTAAGCTGGGAGGGGAGGCGTGGGGATCTTCTCATCCCTCTTCTTTTTTTTTTTTTTTTTTTTTGTTTTTGGCTGGGGCTGGGTTTGAACCCGCCACCTCTGGCATATGGGGCTGGTGCCCTACTCTTTGAATCACAGGCACCACCTTCTCATCCCCCTTCTAAGGCAGATTCTAGCACATTCTCCAAGGATCCACCAACAGTCCAGATCCCCAGCCTGACAGGAACCTGCTCTTTGTAGCCCACAGCCTCCTGGTCAGGTCCCCATTTTTCCCCTTCAGCAGAGCAGAAAACTGGGGCCCAGGCTGGTTGAGAGCACAAAGAGGGGTGCAAAAGACAGACATCACACACCAGGTCTGAGCCAGGCCAGCTGACACAGGCAGAGGCTCAGAGAGTGAAGGGACTTACCCAAGGTTACACAGCAAATTAGAGGCGACCAGGGATGAGACGCAGGTCCTGTGCTGGGCACCGGGGAATCTGAGATGGCCAGCCCTGGCCCTTGGTAGGGGTGGTTGGGACGGTTAGGGCAGGGCTTGCTAACTCATTAATCTTTCACTCATTCATTCATTCACTTGAGCACCGACTTTAGCTTCAGGTCCCAGCACGAGGCAGAGACATCCAAGCTTGAAGGTGGGGTGGTTGGCAGGTGCTCACTGTGGCTTTGTGTGCTCTTTGTCCACAGGAGGGTCCCCATGGAAGGATCTGGAGGCAGAGCACCCCAGGAAGGTACAGCGGGGTGAGGGTAGTGGCCGGAGCATCCCACAGGCCTCCCTGGAGCATGGCTCGGACGTATACCTTCTGCGGAAGATGGTAGAGGAGGTGTTTGATGTTCTTTATAGTAAGATCCTTCCTCATTCCATTCGGGGCCCCCAGGGTGGGTGGGAGTCCCAGTCCCTGCCCAGTGGAGGAGGCCTCCCTCCTGCCCTGCCATGGGGCCTATGCAAACCTGAGCCCCAAGGCAGGGGGCACTGGCTGCCCTGGCCCTCACTTATCCCTGTACCCCCCAGCATGGCTGTTCCACCCCAGCTCCGTTTTCTGACCCACTGTATACCCTCCTGCCCCTGCCCTAGTACCATCACTGCTGTCCTCACCTGGAAATGGTCCAGGCTCGCTGTGACCTCCTGTCGGCTCCCTGCAACCCCACCTGCCCTGTGACTAAGGGCATCTTCTTAAAGTACAAGGTCTTCCCTCCATGGCCTTGGGGGGCTCTCGTCACCCTCAGGATGGACTCGTCAACACACCCATCCGTGCCCCTCCACACTTCCCAGCCTTGTCTCTCTGCTTAGCAGCACGGGCCCTCCCAACTTGCCTCCCAGAACCACTTCCTACCCTGCAGCACACTCTGGCTCATGTCACATGTTCTCACCTCAGCACTGCCATGTCTTTTGGGACTGCCCTTCCTCTCTTCTGTCTGGAGAATACCCGAATCTCACTCTGAGGCTCAGCTCTGGGAAGCCCCCTCCCATTGGTTTGGGCCCCTCTGGACTCCAGGGCCGGCGACTGTTTCTATCCTTTCTGGCTGTCCCCAGTCTACATTTCAGGGCCCAGAAGCAGGAAGTAGGAAGTGCTTGAAGAATGTTTGTTGAGTGGCTGAAAGCTGAGCGCTCAGTGAAGTTTTTCCTGTAGAGGGGAGAGGAGACCTGGCCTCCCTTGGGAAATGTCAGGTTACAGATCATGGGGCCTCAGCAGTGGCCTTCACGTTCCCAAGGTAACCTTGGGCAGATCCCTGTAGTCCCTAAGGCTCCCATCTCATTTATTTCTGACTTGCTTGAGCACTTTCCCTACTACAGCCTTTGGTTCTGTGGAGCAGAGGTCTGTGAAGAAACTTCTGCTGGTCAGCTGTCAGGAGGAGGAGGCCTGGTGGGGCTAGGAGTCTAGAAACCTTGGGTGGGCATGCTGGCCACCTTGGGATGAAGGACACTGTCACGCATGGCTGGTTATCCCTCTGTGGACACTTTTGGTAGATACAGGGCCTTTGCCTGGAGCCCCCACACTCCTGCCAACCCGCTCCAGCCACCTTTTCCCTCGGGCAGAATCCTAGGTGGCCATGAGGGGACAGGCCTCTCTCTGCCCCTAAGTGTGGACTGCCACGTCGGGTCACAACAGATGTCCCAGAGCTCAGGCCTTTAGGCCATTCCCCAGCCCTCGATCCCCGGTCTGTCCCCCGCCCCGCTCTAAGTCTTCTCAGTCTTTCTTCTGTGTTTTTCAGGATTCCTTCCCTGCTCTTCTCCACTTCCTTTTCTTGCTTTCTCTTGCCTCTCCCTCTCTCTCCCTTCCTCCCTCTAGCTTTTTCCTCATGGCCTGATTTCTGCAAGCCCTGTCTTCTTTGTCTCTTATACCCTTGTTTCTCTGCTACCCCTTTGGCCTCCTCACCCCCTGCCCAAGGCCCTGATGGAGCCAAGTGTGGAGAGTGACTCGGCTGGCAAAAGAGTGCCCAGGCCTTCAAGTGCACACAATGTGGCCTTGTCTGAAACTCCTGCTTGCCCCACCTGGCTATACAGGGTCATCTTGCATGAAGTCTGCAGTTGCAAGGGGACTGTGGGACCCCACCCTGACGGGAGCCACTCAGCATCACCCCATCACTGGGGCATGCTGGCCCTGGCCCCAGCCTGACTGCCCTCTCATACCAGGCGCTCTCCTTGACTCTCCCCACACAGGCGAGGCCCTGGGAAGAGAAAGTGTGGTGCCACTGCCCTATGAGAGGCTGCTGAGGGAGCCAGGGCTGCTGGCTGTGCAGGGGCTACCTGAGGGCCTGGCCTTCCGGAGGCCAGCTGAGTACGACCCCAAGGCCCTCATGGCTATCCTGGAGCACAGCCACCGTATCCACTTCAAGCTCAAGAGGTAAGTGCAGGCAGCCTAAGGTTGGGCCAGGGGAGGCCAGAAGGGCCACAGGTGCCATCTAGCTCTGCCTCTGCTGCCCATGGCCACTTAGCGAGAAGGGAGGGGATTTAAGACACCCACAGGGTGCCTGAGCATGGTTGCTCACACCTATAATCCTAGCACTCTGGGAGGCCAAGGTGGATGGATCACCTGAGCTCAGGAGTTTGAGACCAGCCTGAGCAAGAGCAAGACCCCGTTTTTAAAATTAGAAAAACTAGCCAGGCGTTGTGGTGGACGCCTGCAGTCCCAACTACTCAGGAAGCTGAAGCAAGAGGATTGCTGGAACCCAAGAGTTTGGGTGAGCTAGGATGCCACAATACTGTAGCCAGAGTGACAGAGTGAGACACTATCTCAAAAAAATAATAAGACAGATACTCGGCGGCACCTGTGGCTCAGTGGGTAGGGCACCAGCCCCATATACTGAGGGTGGCGGATTTGAACCCGGCCCCGGCCAAACTGCAATAACAACAACAAAAAATAGGCGGGCGTTGTGGTGGGCTCCTGTAGTCCCAACTGCTCGGGAGGCTGAGGCAAGAGAATCACCTAAGCCCAGGAGTTGGAGTTTGCTATGAGCTGTGATGCCACAGTACTCTACGAGGGCAACAAAATGAAACTCTGTCTCAAAAAAAACAAAAACAGATACCCACAGAGGACCCCACCTGTTCTCAGTCTGAAGGTGGAGATGAGGCCAAAGCTCAGTCACAGAGCAGGGTCTTAGCCAGGCTGTTTAGTGGTGGAAGTTTCCCAGAGAACTTCTGCATTACAAAGACACTAGACGAGACATTGCTTGGGACAGTACAGCACTAATGGCATTCCTGGTGTCAAGAATGGAAAAAACCGAGTTACACGCTAGATGGGGTTATAAATTGGGTTAATTAGACTGTGGGGAGACGAGGCTGTTTAGCTGGGCTGGGTGGTACTCTTTGGCATAAGGGCAGCCTGAGGGCTTAAGGTTGAGTTTGGTTTTGCAGTGCACAAGCAGCGAAGGGGACGAAGTGACAGGACATAGGAGGTGGTCACCTGTACCTGATGGGATCTTGTGAGTGGACCAGAGCAGAGGGTAGACCTGGGATGTCCAGTGGCCTCACTGTGTGGCCCTGGGCACAGCATACCCACCCAGGACTGCATTCCCACCTGTAAAGTGGGAACTAACTCCTGTCCTGCCCTTGTCATGGGGCTGTTGTATTCTCTGAGCTGGTGAGAAAGAGACATAGCATGTGGGACAGGTGTCTGAAGCTGTCTGTGTGTCCTCTCCTTTATTCAGGCCGCTGGAGGATGGCGGGCGGGAATCAAAGGCCCTAGTGGAGCTGAATGGCGTCTCCTTGATCCCTAAGGGGTCACGGGACTGCGGCCTGCACGGCCAGGCCTCCAAGGTGCCACCCCAGGACCTGCCCCCCAGCACCACATCCTCCTCCATGGCCAGCTTCCTGTACAACACCCCGCTCCCCAACCACACCATCCGAGAGCTCAAGCAGGAAGCATCCGCTTGGCCCCTCGTCCCCAGTGACCTGGGCCTGAGCCGGCCTGTGCCAGAGCCCAAGGCCCCTGGTGCCCAAGACTTCTCCGACTATTGTGGTAACATTGCTGCTGGGACCTCCAAGTCTGGGGGTGGGACAGAGGTCACTGTAGAGACACCCTCTCAGAGCAGATTGGAATGCTTGGGCTCTCCCAGGCTGGAAGAAGGCATGTCTGGTTAAGGAGGTGGAGCTAGGAAGAGAATGTCCTGGTTGGGACCCCTTTGGACCCTGGGCCTCTGCTCAGGCATCAGTGACAGTGTTCTTGGCCTGGGACCAAGAGACACCTAGGGGACTCCATGAGGAGACTTTGAAGGGAGTGTGCTGCTCGGCCCACATGCACTTAATGGGTTTCTGCTCCATATCCAACCTAGATTAAGGGCACTGGGATGTAGGAGAAGGAACAGCTGAGTGTGAGGAAGTCCTGGGCTCCTTTCCTGGCTCCTCTGCCCAAGGTCTGAGTATCCTAGGGTGGGTCTCTACCTCTCTGAGACTTAGTTTCCTCTTCTGTAAAATGGGGGTGCTAGTGGGACCTAATTTCTGGGGCAGTTTTTGTGATTAAATGGCAGGCGAGTGGCGCCAGCAGTGTTTCCAGAGGGCAAGTTAGGAATGCATGTTCACAGGCCCCAGCTGCCTTGCTGAATATAAAGCTTTAGGGTGAGGCCCAGCAATCTGTTTGGATAAATGGTTCCAATGAGCTAATGTCTTCCAACAACACCCGCTCCACAAGCGTGTGGGGTGACCAAGATTTAGGACTTATACACCTAAAATGAGTGTCCCCAGCTGGAAAAGGTGACCTCCAGCATCCTACTCATGCTGACCTGGCGTTAGAATAGCAGATTCTGGTGCAGAATGTCCTGGGCCTCTGGCCCAGGAACTTGCTTTGAGTTCCTGATCACAGGGCCCAGGTCTGGAGTCTGTCTCCTTGCCAGATGAGACTGTTACCCTAGAGCCAAAGCCTGTGCACTGGAGCTGGTCCTGGGGAACACCTCTTGGGGCCCAGATGGAACCTATCCCTTTTCTCTTCCTTGTCCAGGACAAAAGCCCATGGGACCTGGTGGGCCTCTCATCCAGAATGTCCATGCCTCCAAGCGCATTCTCTTCTCCATTGTCCATGACAAGTCAGGTAGGACAGGGTCTCTGGCAGCACCCTGGCTGGAGTAGGAGCTGGGGTTGGAGGTGTTGCTCACTGAAATGGAAATTTGTCCTTGCCTGCACTGTTACCTTGAGTGCCAGGACTATGTCTGACCCCGCTCGCTCTGGGTCTTTGTGAGAAAAAGGAGGAACAGCTCTGCTCAAGGGGTTGTGAGTAAAACTAGGGTGTAATAGTTATCTACTGCTGTATGATAAATTACTCCCAAATGTAGCTTAAAACAACAAGGATTTACTACCTCAGTTTCTGGTGGTTGGGGGAATTTGGGGGCAGCTGATCCGGGCAGCTCTGGCTCAGGGTCTCTCAAGGCATGGTCGAGATGTCAGCTGGGCCTGTCGTCATATGAAGGCTTCACTGGAGCCAGAGAAACTGCTCCCGAGCTCACTTGTGTGGTCTTGACAGGAGGCCTCAGTTCCTCACTGGGTATGCTGCCCTTCACGGGGCTGTTTGAGTGTCCTCACAACATGGCAGCTGGTTTCCTTCGGTGTTGATGACCTAACAGAGAGTAAGGAGGAAGCCACCTCTTTGATGACCCAGCCTCAGAAATTGCTGTCACTTCTGCTAATATTTACCCGTTAGAAGCCAGAAACTTGATCTTGCCTATACTCCAAGGGAGATTTATTAAATCTCACCTCTTGGAAGAAGGAATATCAAAAAAATATGTGGATACAGCGGTGCCTGTGGCTCAGTGAGTAGGGCCCATATACCAAGGGTGGTGGGTTCAAACCCTGCCCTGGTCAAACTGCAACAAAAAAATAGCCGGGCATTATGGCGCATGCGTGTAGTCCCAGCTGCTCGGGAGGCTGAGGCAAGAGAATCGCCTAAGCCTAAGAGCTGGAGGTTGCTGTGAGCTGTGACGCCATGGCAGTCTACCAAGGGTAACAAAATGAGACTCTGTCTCAAAAAAAAAAAAAAAAAAAAAAGTGGGTAGATTTTAAAAGTTGCACAGAGAGAGACTAAGAGAAGAAACATTTGGGATTCATTTGTACCAAGAAGGAATGAACTAAGACTTTGTAATAGTTCTGCTTTGTGGAGGTCTCAGCCTCATCTCCAGTAAGAAGTTCTTTAAGAAAACCCAATCGCAGGGTGCAGTGGCTCATGCCTGTAATCCTAACATTCTGGGAGACTGAGGCAGGTGCCTGAGTCAGAGCAAGACCCATCTCTAAAAATAGCTGGGTGTTGTAGCGGGCACCTGTAGTCCCAGCTCTTGGAGACTGAGGCAAGAGAATCGCTTAAGCCCAAGAGTTTGAGGTTGCTGTGAGCTGTGAGGCTACAGCACTCTGCGGAGGGTGACAAAGTGAGACTCTGTCTCAAAAAAGAAAGAAAACCCAGTCCCCTAGGATCAGAATGGAGGATCCTCCTACACACACACTGTGCCAAACAAAGCTGGGATAAAATCTCACTGGGTGATCTCATGCAAGATGCTCACTTCTCTGACCCTCAGTTTTCCTCTCTGCAAAATGAGAATAACATGTATGTTTAAAGATTATAATGAGGGATTAAATAGGATATATATTATATATGTATAATACTTAGCACAAATAAGCACCTCATAAATTAAAGATGTTACTTTTACTAATTATAATGAACCAAATGATTGTTCTTGTTATTAAAATTAGATTGAGGGGCAGTGCCTGTGGCTCAAAGGAGTAGCGCGCTGGCCCCATATACTGGAGGTGGCGGGTTCAAAGCCATCCCTGGCCAAAAACTGGAAAAGAAAAAAAAATTAAATTAAGGTAGGGGCTTTGGTTTTATGGGAGAGGCCGGCAGGGCTGAGAATTTGGGTGAAGCTGACAACACCAGCACCAGGTGAGACCTGAGATGTAGGAGATGCATGGGTTAGATTGTTGAGATCCAGACTCAGGCTGTCTTTCCAACCTTCTGCCTGTCTGGGGCAGGATGGGCCTGAGATGGATGGGCTGAGCCTGCAAGCACATGTTGGGGAGGACAGAAGGAAACTTTGGGGCAAGAGGCAAGCAGATGAGGGGTGAAGACGACCAGGACATTCTGGATTTGTGTAGGGTCCGAGGTGGGAGTGGGTAGAAGAGCCAGGGTTGGTCTCAGGGGCTCTGGAGAAAGCCCAACGGCAGTAAGTAGCAGGGGTGGAGGGAGTGACCATCCCAGGGCCCCTGCTTACTTGAGCCTCCTGTGTGTTTTGATAGAGAAGTGGGACGCCTTCATAAAGGAAACCGAGGACATCAACACACTGCGGGAGTGCGTGCAGATCCTGTTTAACAGCAGATATGGTGAGTGGGTGGCGCGGCCGCTGTGTGGCCCCAGCAGCCGTGTGGAGCATCTCATTACGTGGCAATCACTCGTGTTCCCCAACACGACAGCGGGAGCCATATGCTGGCACCCGCGCGCCGTCAACGCTAATGTCATCCGGCGCAGGCTCCTCCTGTCTGGGTAGGGGGTGGTTGTGTCAATATTTCCCTTCCAGATTCCTCAGGGGGTGGAACTGATGGCAAAGCCCCAGACCTGGACTCAGCTGTGGGAAGCGGGGCAGGCTGGGGTAGATTTCCTGCGTGGGAGACTGCCTGGAGGGCCTAGAAAAATCTCTGTTGGCCGCAGGAGCTTGCCCCAGGCCCCCTCAGCACATGCTGTCTTCTGCCTCTGCCTGTGCTGGACCCTCTGCCAGGCCTGCCCTTTACACCTTTGTGGGGCAAATTGCTAAATGTTCTTTGAGACTCAACTTGGTAGTCACCTTCTCCAGGAAGCCTTCTCCAGGTCCCCAGCCTGGGTTGGGTGGTCCCCCACAGCCCTGATGGTTTTCTCTCCTATGGCCATCTCCCTGAAGACTAGGGTTGTCCCCAGCACCCAGGACAGCCAGGCTCAGAGCAGATGTCAGCCCCCACAGTCTGGGAGGCAGATACAGGTGGTGTACCTGGGGCCGGCATGGGGTCTTCCAAGTTGGGGAGTTTCAGGCCCAGGAGGATGCACAGGCACTGGTGGCCAGAAGGCAGCTCTGGGTCTTGGGTCCCCTGCTGTGCCCTCTCACGCCAGTCTTCCTTAGTATCCTGGGTAGTCCTTGCTTCTTGTTCAACCTTCAGTGGTTGGGTACCGTGTGTCCCTTGTCTGGGTGGGCAGCAGTCCCTGGGGCGATGACACAGGTGCCCATGGACTACTCAGGGGCCACATAGGTGTGACCTGACTAATGCCACCTGATTCATGCAGACCCCTGCTGCAGGGATGTTTTGTGCATAACGGGGAGAGAAGAGGGAGGGATCCTATCCAGAATTGTGGGGACCATGGTGCTGATGGGGGCAGAAAGAACTCCCTGCATGCTGAGGTGGGAAGAGCAAGCCTGTGTCAGGAGTCCGAGAACACTGGCCACCCCCACCGCCTACCCCAAGCACAGCTGACTGGGTGGGGCTTTGCCTCCTCCCTGCCCTTCTTCCTTCTCCCTCCTGCCCTTGCCTTGCTCTTCCTCTCCCTCCCTCCCCTCCTCTGATTCTCACACAGTTGCTGGCCTGTTCACTTGCTAGTCGTGCATTTTGAGCCCCTATTTGTGCCAGGCACTGTAGCAGCTGTGGCTCAGGCCGACCCTGGTCTCAGGATGCTTCAGCAGGTGACTGGAATTGCAGGGTGCAGACAGCATGGTGCATGCTGACACACGGCAGTAAGCAGGAACGTAGAGTGGCTGAGGTTGAGAAGACAGGATAGCTCAGGGAGGTGAGGCCAGGGGAGTCAGGTGGCTCCAGGGAGAAGGTCCCCTTTGGTCTGGACCAGGGTTGGGGAGTCCTGGTGGCCTTAGTGAGGACACTGGGGTAGCCTAGGTGCCTTTGATGTGGCTACCCTGGCCCACTCGCTGTTCTCCTCCTCTCAGTACTGTAAGGGCACCTGCACCCACATCAGAGTCTCTCCTTACCCCAGGCAGGCATGGGCCAGATGGGCAATAATGGGAGGGGTCTGGGGAGGAGCTGGCTCTGGCTGCCTTGGGGAGGTTCTGCCCCAGCCAGGAGCACAGTGGCCTGAGGTAAAGACCTGGGCAGCCCCACCACACTCAGTTCTCTGGCCTGTGCACACTCTGGACTTCACAGAATACTGATGCTTTTCTTCATCAAGGATGTCAACCCTTGGGCCAAATCCAGGGAGTGCTGGGGGTGGTTGAGGACTTGCTCCTTTTCAAGCTGGAGCTCCCTCTGCACTTTGCTGCCCTGGGAAGACAGAAGCTCCTCCTGAGCACTAGGGGACTCTGTCCGTGGATGGGGACGTGGTTTGGCAGCTAGAGGCATCCCATAGATCCTGAGTGAGCAGCCTTTGCTCCCAGCCACATCTTTCCAGCAATCAAATCTGGGAAAGTGGGCTATGATGAGGCAAGGGATATAGATGGGGAAGAACCAGAGAAAAAGAAACATAAGAAATCCCAGTCTTCAGGAAGCCTCAAGGACATTGTCACCTGGGAAGACATCGGGGCTGGTTGAGGGACTAAGCCCACAGCCCCAGCAAACCGGATGAAGTGAAGGAGATGAGTTCATGTGGACTTGTAGGGCTGATCACTCAAGGACTGGGCCTGGCGGTGGGGGCAGGGAGACATGGTTTGACAGCTGTTAAAATTTTAAGAGTTTAATTTGACAACAAGCTAAGTGAGACTTCACAGCAGGATCTGGCTGCCAAAGCTGCCAACGCAGACCTGGGCCGCATCAACAGAAAAACAATGTCAGTGGCACCGAGAAGGGCCCAGGCAGCTCAGTCCTGCCCTGGCCAGGGTGTGGCTGGAGGGGAGTCCAACTCTGGACTGGGACCTGTAGGAACACAAGCAGAGCATGAGGAACAGCGAGGAGATTTGGGACCTTCAAGAGAAGACAGTGTGACAGTCACGTGGGGAGGCGAGCGTGAAGTGGATGCCCAGCATGGCTTGTCCCCTGAGAACCCCCCCAGGCTTGGGAAGAATGGGGTCCCATGAAAGTACCAGCTTGGGTCAAGCATATCATAAGTGCTTAAGAAGTATTTGGTGAGGGCAGCGCCTGTGGCTCATTGAGTGGGGCGCCAGCCCCATATATCGAGGGTGGCGGGTTCGAGCCCGGCCTTGGCCAAAACAGAAAGAGAGCCGGGTGTGGTGGTGGGCGCCTGTAGTCCCGGCTGCTCTGGGGGCTGAGGCAAGAGAATCACCTGGGCCCAGGAGTTGGAGGTTGCTGTGTGCTGTGTGACGCCACGGCACCCTACCCAGGGCGATAAAGTGAAACTCTGTCTCTATAAAAAAAAAAAAAAATTACTTAAAAAAGAAGTATTTGGTGAGAATATGAATGGAAATATGGAACTAGGGTGTAAGTGAATGGCTGAAATGGTGCAAAATCAGACCTAGTGATCTGCAAGAGCAGCACAAGTAACCAGGTCCCCGGCCAGGATTCCATCTGCTCTGCTGTTGACAAAGCTGTCAGTTTCTGGCTGGTGTTCTGTTCATGGCATTGGTGAATGAAGGGTGTGCCGAGCTTCTCCCTGGAGGAAAGCACACCCTGTGTACACTTAGGTGTCTGGAGTCGCTCTACCAAGAACTGACCTTGGGCCTGGACATGTCCTCCAGCCATTCATTCATTCCCCAGTCATGCTGGAAGCATGTACTATGCTCCTGGCCCATCTGGATCTCAGGGCCAGGGCAGTAACAAACCCCTTGCTCCCATGCAGCTTCCGTTCCCAACAGCGAACACATGTAGAAATGAGTGTGGATGGAACATAAGGTAGTGATGAGTAGACGACAGACAAAACTGTTGTGGGGGGGGATATGGAGAGGCTTTGTGAAGCACGGGAGGTATAGATACCTGACAGGAGCAGGGACGGAGGCAGAAGGGTCCCCAGGAGAGGGGATCTGGGCAGATGCCTTGAGATGGGTGTGCACCTGGTGCCTGGGGAGGCAACAAGGGGATCCCTGAGAATGGAGCAGAGCAACTCAAAAGGTGCAGATGAGGTCAGAGGTGACGAAGTCACATAGATCAGACTTAGTTTGCCACTAAGTGAGATGGGACCCCATGGACATAGTTTTTTTGTTTATTTATTTTTAGATAGTCTCACTTTTTTATCCCCTGTAGAGTGCTGTGGCATCACAGCTCACAGCAACCTCAATTCTTGGGCTTTAGCCATTCTCTTGCCTCAGCCTCCCAAGTAGCTATAGATGCCCACCACAATACCTGGCTATTTTTTCGTGCCATTGTCATTGTTGTGTAGCAGGCCTGGGCCGAGTTCAAACCTGCCAGCCTCAGTATATGTAGCCGGCATCCTAATCACTGAACTATGGGCACCGAGCTGCCTAGCTATTTTTAGAGATGGGGGTCTTACTGTGGCTCAGGCTGGTCTCAAACTCCTGGGCTCAAGCAGTCCACCCACCTTGGCCTCCCAGAGTGCTAGGATTACAGGTGTGAGCCACCACGCCTGGCCTCCATGGACATTTTTTCAAAGAGAAGTTACATGATTTGATGTTTAAGCAAGATTCTTCTGGTCACTGCATGGCCAGAGTGGTGTTGGGGTGGTGGGAAGTGATGACGATCGTGGCCTCCCAGGGGCCCCCGTGTCCCCATCTCGTGCTCAGCCTTGCTGTTGCCCTTCCAGCGGAAGCCCTGGGCCTGGACCACATGGTCCCTGTGCCCTATAGGAAGATTGCCTGTGACCCGGAAGCTGTGGAAATCGTGGGCATTCCAGACAAGATCCCTTTCAAACGCCCCTGCACGTACGGGGTCCCCAAGCTGAAGCGGATCCTAGAGGAGCGACACAGCATCCACTTCATCATCAAGAGGTGGGGGTCCCTGCCTGAGGTGCCGGGATGTCTGGACTGGGCAGGGCCCTGGAGGGGTGGAATAAAGGGGCTAGTTGACTTCACAGAGGGATTCTGATGGGCCTGGGAGAGGATTCTGATTCCTTGGGTGGCCTCTTCCTCTTGGCCTCTTAAGGAGCAAGTGGGAAGAGGAGGCACAGCGCCTGACCTCTTGGTAAGTCAGTCACTTGGTAAGTCTCCCTCCCTCTAAAGAAGACCTGAGGTCTTTGGACTTACCCTGCTATTGTCAGGGGCCCCCAGAGCTCAGGCAGGGCTAAGCTGGCCGCCTCCTCTCCTATCTGCTGGTACATTGACCACCTCTCCTGTCCTCCCAGTTTCTCCAGTTTCTCCTGCACACATGTTGGTGGGAGAGGGCAGAGCAGTATGGTCTCCAGGGCATCTGCTGTCCTGGCCCATCCCCCAGCCCTGTCACCCTACCAAGCAAGCACAAGTCTCCAGGCAGTACCTAGCTCTCCTGGCATACTTCCTCCTGGATGTTTAGAGATAGAGGGGTGGCCAGAAGCCGTGTCATCCAGCTTCTGCCTCCAGGCAAACCTGTGTTGGGCACTTCCCACACATCTGTTTCTGGATGTCCTCCAAGGGCTACTCCCAGCATGTTCTCTTACTCGTGTACCTGGCTTACTCGTTTATTGCCATGGGACTGTAAGCAGGCATTGAGGTTGAGGACTGCACTTTGTTCATTGCTAAATCTCCAGTGCTTAGAACAATCCACAGGCTATAGTAGATGCCTAGTATGTGTTTGTGGGATGAATGAATGAATGAATGAGCGAACACGTGCTTGTTCAGATTTGGGCTTGTGCTTTCAGAGAGTTTCTCCTTAAAGCTTAGGAGATAAACAGGAATGGGAGAAAGAAAAGGGTGGATCAGGGGAACCAGGCTAGTTGGTACCTCTGAGGGAAGGTCCCATTTGTCAGGCCAGAGCTGGGAGGTTGGGAAGAGGCTGCGGGGTGGAAAGTCTGGAATTGGCATGTGCCAGAGCCCCAGATAATCCAGGGGTGCAAGGAGGCAGGGGTGAGAGCAGAGCTCAGGCGTCGACTCTGAGAGCATGGGGTAGTCCCACAGCCATGGGACAGACCTGTGTAGGGCTTCTGGAGGTCAGAGCCAGGATCCAGGAGACCCTCTTGTTGGCTGGTGGGGGAGAGGGGATCCTAGGAAGAGAGGACAGGGACAGGAAGCTCGAGGCCGTGGTCACCTGGTCTGGCAATGATGGGGCTGGGGCTGAGCCTGTGCTATGGGCGAGAAGGCAGAGGACTAGCACAACTATGTTTGGGGAGATTTGGGGCTGTGATAGGGTTTGGTATGATGGAATATGGGGAGTGGTTGGGGAATCTTGGAAGCAAGGACCACCCCTGAGTCTGAGCCTGTTGGGAGGGTTCACCTTGGATGTGTTCAATGGGAGATGCTCAGGACACGTCAGCAAAGGCTGGGAAGAAATCACAAGGGGCTAGGGCAGAGAAAATATGAGAAGAGAGTCCAGGCCAGGCGTAGTGGCTCACACTTGTAATCCTAGCACTCTGGGAGGCTGAGGTGGGAGGAACCCTTGAGCTTAGGAGTTCAAGACCACCTTGGTCAAGAGTGAGACCCCAAACTCTACAGAAAAATAGAAAAAAATTAGCTGGGCATCATGGTGGGCTCCTGTAGTCCCAGCTACTTGGGAGGCTGAGGCAAGAGGATTGCTTGAACACAGGAGTTTGAGATTGCTGTGAGCTGGGCTGACTCCTGGATAATTTCTGGGGCACCAGAATGAGATTCTGTCTCAAAAAAAAAGAATAAAAAAGAGAGTCCTAACAGACCACGGGAATATTCACATTAGAGGGTTAGAGGTTGGGGAAAGGAAGCTAAGAAGGGTTATCAGGAAGATGGGGGGATGCCAAGAAGGGAGACTGTTCTGCAAGTCAGCCCTGACCATGTGGGTCTCCCTCAGAATCCTTCTCCAGCCCTCAAGATAAAGCATACTCTCTCAGCCTGCCCACAGTCACCCTGCCAGCCTTAGTGCCCACTCTCCCTCCCGCCCGGGATCAAGTATACCCTTAGGTGGCTGTCTCTGAACATGAGCTGCTGCACCTGCCTCCTGCTCCTTGCTGAAGCGTCTCCCTCAGTCTGCGGCATCTCCTACCCGCCCTCCCACCTGTCTTCGTCTTTCAGGACTTGCTTTCCTCTGCCTCTAAAAGCTGTCCCCTGTCTTCATTCGGAAAGAATGTTACCCTCCAGCAGCAAGTGACTTCTCCCTGGTTTAATGCACCCCTCTCCTGCTCCCATACAGGAGCAGGACCTCGTCTGGCTTCCTCTTGTATCCTCACGGCACTTACTTGGGGTCCCATTTGATAAATGATCCTGGAGATGAATTGAAATCCATCACCCTTCAGTTAGGCAGTGCTTATTTATGTCTGGCTTAAATCTTTCTTGCTACTAAGTGCTTTTCCTGCTGCTGAGTCCTCACTTGGTTCCTCCTGGCAGGGGGCTGGGGGAAAAAGCAGCAAGGGCACCCACTTGTGTCCCCTTACGGGCCTGAGCACTTAGGCCCTCACTGTGAGTGATTTCAAGTTCCCTGTTCTTCAATTCAAGCTGTAGCTCTCTTCATTCTTCACCAGTATCTGCCATGCACTTGCAGCCCTGCCCTTCACTGGGCTCTGCTGAGGACGTCACTAAATAGCAGGTCCTGTCACAGTGGGTGGCCTCCCGGAGGGCACATCAAAACACATTCCCAAGTGTATGGGACTCAGTAGCGTCTGTGAGGCTTCACGGAGGAGGCTTTGACATCAGGTGGACTAAGCTCGAAGCTTCTCACTTGCAGTATGATAACCCCAGACAAGAAGCTTCTCTTCTGAGACTCAGTTTCCTCGTCTGTAAAAACAGGGCCCTTTCCCAGGTTTTTCCAACATAAAATGAGGATGTGGGCATAACAGGCTGCCACGTAGCCGCTGTTCCATCGTCTGAGTCCTCTTCCTCACTACACTTTCCTGGGGAGTGATAGCACAGCTAAGTGCATGGGCACAGACGGCTTCCCGTCGCCCAGCTGTGTGTCCTGGGGCAAGTTACTTAATTGCCCTTGGCCCACTTACATAAAACAGGCCTGATAACTATCCCATATCGTAGTATTGATTGGAGACTGAATGACCAGACACTGGAAAGGTGCTTGAACAGTAGCTGCTCCAGTTTGAGGCCTCAGTGCAGTTTTCTCTGTTGTGCTCCCCAGACTCATTGGTCCAGCTTTTGAGATTGTCCTGGCAGACATGGGTCAGGAGAGAAGAGGGTTTAAGGTGGAGCCTGGCCCTCTTCTGTGGAAGCCTGTCTAGTTTAAGGTAGAGCCTGCCTGTGGCTAAGTGAGGTGGGGAGGTCAGGGTGCTCTCAACCAGGCCTGTGGGTAGTCTTACTGGTGGTACAGGGTCCTCCTCACCCCAGCTCATGCCAAGGTCTGGCCTCAAGATCTTCAGGTCCATATTCCCACCAGGATGTAGCACAAGCCTCGAGGATCTGAGTTCACCCCTTGGGAAGTATCTAGAGAGGATTCTAGAACTCAAGACAGTGCTCAGAGGCTTGACAATCAATGTGTGTCAGGCCTTCCAGTCTGGCACTCCGTGGGGGCATCTGATGTTCTCTCCAGCATCTGACCTCCATCCCCTTCTCCATTGAGAGACCAGTATAAGCCCCTAATGCTGTGTTGACACCCTGGCTCGTGCTCTCCAATAAATAAATAACCCCATAGGTAATAAAAAACCAGATGCCGGCAGCCTGTCCATGGAAGGGGCTGAGTGTGCAGGCGTGAGAAGGGAAGCCATCCACCCCAGAAGTGCTCCTTGAGGCTGCTTCTCAGCCTTGTGAGATCCAGATGTGTGTGGGCCTCCAGGAACAGCAGGGGACTGGGGCCTCTCAGGATGAGCACAGAAGCCACATGGAGGCTCATGTCTGGCGATCCAGGCTCTGCTTCCTGCGACTGACTTTTTTGACTCTGCTGGAGTTTCCTGCTAGGCCCTCTGGGCATTGTTGGGTATGTGGACTCAGACACCCCATCATTCATTCTGTGTCACCTCTAGAGCCTGAGTTTAGTGACAAAGGCCCCTTCTTCTTGTCTGACCACTCCATGGCACGAGGACTGTACTAAAGCCCCCAGCTAGCTGCCTCAAACTCTCAACCCACTGGAAACTACCCCAGTGGAGCTGAGGGTAGGGTAGAAAGAAGCCAGCCCTGGAGGCCACCCTTACCGACCTTTGCTCAAGCCTCAGCTTCCTTGCTGCCTCCCCTCTAGTCCATCCGTCAATGGTCTGGCTGTGTCACACTCATCAAACACCCAGCTACCCTTAGGGTAGAGACCAGGGGACTGAGCAAGGCACTCAAGGCTGTGTGCCTCAGCTAGTCATTCCCTCCTCCATGAAGGGTTGGCCACCCAACTTGAGCCCCTGGGTGTGAAGAGTCACCCAGGTCACCCTGCATGGCTGTTTGCTATGCCTTTTGCTGTGACACAGGACGTTTGGGGTGAAGCTCCAGGGATGGATGAATGAGTCATTACAGTTGGCTGCTGATGGGAAAGGGGCTTGAGTCATTCACCTGGGGCTGAAAAAGGACCCCTGGGGACTGGCCTGTGCCTTCCCTGGCTGTCAGGAGACAATTGGAATATTCTGTTTTTCTTGACTGTGGCATCTCCTGTAGCTATCTGCATGGGGGACTTAGTGAGGTCATCGAAGGGGCTTTGGAGGCACCTCCCTGAGCCCCTAGAGAACCCCCGGAGCCTGCATATTCTCACATTCATCTCTCTTTTCTCCCCCAGGATGTTTGATGAGCGAATTTTCACAGGTATGTAGGTACTATCTCTGAAGCCTCCAGGTTAATATCCTGACAGTCCCTGAGCTGTCATCACACTGGACCCAGTTCTCTTGAGTCCCTCCCCTGGGGCTGGGAAAGAGTCTGGCTGTGGCTTTTATGCCCTGGGACAGACGTGGTCCTGGTCTCCAAGGTACTGACAGACTGTTGAGCATAGGATACCCCGATAGGGAATAATAAAGCTAAGGTTTGTTGAACACTGTGCCAGCTTCTCTTCTAAACTGTTGGTATATATTGTCATTTAATTTAATTCTGGGCATTGTTAGGAAAAGGAGGAACTGAAGCCCCCTGGTGAACTGTGGCCTCTGGCTGCTCCCAGACAGTGTGGCTACAGAACCTGTGCTATGACCAGCAGGCAGCACCTTGAGTGGAAGAGAATGGCTCTACCAGGGGCCGCAGGGGCAGCTTGCTGCAGGATCTCAGGGTGTGATGGACCTAGGTCCCAGTTCTGCTCCCACTTCTCACCAGCTTTGTGACCTTGGGCAAGGTCTTATGGGCCTCAGTTTCCACATCTGTGCAATGGGAGGATTAAAGCTCTTTCTTCTGGGTTCCTGGCATAATAAAGTGAGAGACTGGTCCCAAGGTGCGGCCTCAGGGGAGCTCAGCTCCTTCCGGAGGGCTGGCTCAATCCTAGCACTAGCTTGAGGGCAGCACAGCCACTTCTGGCCTTGACCTCTCCCTCTTCCTGCCCTTGTCCTCCCAGATCTCTGGCCTCTACTGCCACTAGGGCCACTATTCCTTCTCCCAAGGGAGTCGTCTCCCCAGGATCCACTCTTGCCTATTGTCTGGACATGGAGCCTATAAGGAGAGGCAGAGCCAGACCCCACCCCCATGGTGCCCTCAGGAGATTGACGTGGAGGCCCTTTCCCAGGTGCCCTGAAGGCAAGAGGAGGTCAGAGGGCCTTTGTCCTGACCTCCCTGACTTTCCACACAGGGAACAAGTTTACCAAAGACCCCATGAAGCTGGAGCCAGCCAGCCCTCCAGAGGATACCTCTGTGGAGGTCTCTCGGGCCACCATTCTGGACCTGGCTGGGAATGCTCGGTAAGGCCCCAGCCAGCTCCCCACCCACAGCCACCCTGTCTCCTGGCTGGACCCGTGTTACTACGGGGAGGAAAAGGGCCTAGGGCAGTTCCTACCATCCGACACCCTCTTGGGTATGTGGGGCATCACACACAGACACCCGTATGTACCCACTGCAGGCCAGAGAGAATCAGAGGGCAAAGGAGAACAAAATAGCACGACCTACTCCTTCCACCCAGACAGCCCTCATTCATCAGGACCTAGCCAATGTCTCCTTTCTCAGAAGCCTCTAAATGCCCACACTCAGCCAGGTGTCTGCCCTGGGCGCCCACCAGGCCCTACACCTAGCACACAGCCTTCTCATTGGCCAGCAGTTTGTCCTACCTAGGCTTTGAGCTCCTGGGGGCCAGGGGTGGGACATTTATCCCAGAATCCCCAAGACACGACCAGCTCTGCCCCTGCAGTGCTATGGGAAAGACAGAACTGACTCATCTGTCCAGTGGACCTGCCCACCTTCCTTCCTTAGTCCCTCTCCAGACTGCCTCACCCTTCCTGGCTGGCAGCCCCTCAGCTCTTTACCCCTGCAACAAGCACTAACCAAACCTACTCCGCTGAGCACAAGGCCTCGGAGCTGCCAGCTAGCCGGGCGAGTGGACACCCAGATGCTTCACCCCAGGGCAGGGAGCAGGAGCTCAGTTCAGGCAGTGCCAGGGACTATAGTTCCTGAAGTTAGAACACTAGAAATCTTGCTGGTAGGGTTGAGGGACACCATCCTACGGGCACTAGGGGAACAGAGTGATGTTTCAGGGGTATGTCTGCTTTGGCATCTACTGTGGACCCCTCACTCCCTGGAGGGGCAGAGCTGGGGCAGGGCGGCCCTTGACATGGCTGATGCCATGTTGTTTCATGGCTTCCCTTCACAGGTCAGACAAAGGCAGCAGCATCTCTGAAGAATGTGGGCCAGGTGAGGAGGAGCAGGAACCACTGTGTGTGTCATGGGGCTGGCAGGGTTGGGAGGGTGGCCACCAGCCCCACTCAGCAGCCTTGGGGAGGAGCCCAGGGTGCTAATGAGTGTCTTCTGCCCACTCCTGTGCCCCAGGCCTCACACCACCAAGGTGCAAGGCATGGTGGGAGCTCACTGGGAGAGCAAGGAGGGATGGGGGGGGTGACAACTCAGGACCTGGCATCACCACTGCCTCCCCTGTGTGGGTTCGTCTCTAGGTCTGGAGATGCCAGGCCTGGCCTGAGAACCCATCTGACCTCCATTCCTGGTCTCGGCAGGAGCCAGAGGGCTGACATGGCTTTTCCTAGAGGTTCACTAACCCTAAGTTACAGACACAAAAGTGTTCTGGAATGACCTGCTGAGCTCAGCCATGCTCATGCCAGACCTGACTTGGATCCCTCCTTTCCTCCTTACAGGAACCTCCGGGGAACTAAGCGGGCTGAGGCCGATCAAAATTGAGCCAGAGGATCTAGATATCATTCAGGTCACTGTCCCAGGTAAGAGGCAGGGGCCTGAAGCACTGTCCCCTAAGGGAATCAAGCAACTTGTGAAGCAGGGCTCCTGGGCCATTTGGAACCAGGATGTCCCATTAGCCTCCCAACGGCCTGGCCCCCAAGAAGGGGTCTCCAGGGGATTGTTTCTCTAGGTGATTCTGATGAAAGCAATGAGGATATTGACTGTCCACCTGTGTCTACCGTCTGTGTTAGGAAGTACTCTCAGCTCTCACCTTCTGGAAGGTTCCCCAACCTTAACCTCTCTGTCCTGTCTTCTGTGGGGTTTGCAAAGCTTGAGAGGAAAGAAAAAGGCATGGAGGGGAGACCATAAGTTTGACCCCAGACTCAGACCCCCAGCCCCTTGCGAGGTTTTCCACACCTGTGGGGGATGTGTTAGACTTGTGGAAGCTCAGGACAGGGAGACTGCTGGGAGCCCATAGGGCTCCACGTCCACCCTCCTAGCATACCAGAGTGTGGCTTCCTTAAGGATCCTGGTCTATCAGGAAGGGGAGGAGGCCCTTGAGGGACTGTGGTGGGGGTAGGACAGGCAGAAGATGTTCTTGTCATTGGAGTTTTGTCTCCAGACCCTTCACCAACCTCTGAGGAAATGACAGACTGGATGCCTGGGTACCTACCATCGGAGGATTCTGGTTATGGGATGGAAATGCTAACTGGTAAGAAATGGCCCAGGACTGGTGGTGCTGGGACCCACCTCCCTGGGGAGCGTCAGGGAGGGATGGGCCAGGAAGCCCCCCAAGCTTTTCTTGGTACTGACTGCCTGTTATTTAGGAAACCTAATATGTGCTGGACTCTCTTAACCAGGCTGGGTTCCTTCCAGAAAACTTGAAGACTCTATTAATAACTGTTACTACAGCTTCACCAAGAGCTGCTATTTGGACTAATTTGTTCATTTTTTTCAACAACTATTTAGTGAGTACTTACTGTGTATCAGGTTCTTTGTAAGGTTCTGGGAACAAAGCCATGAATCAAACAGAAGTCCCTGCCCTCGCGGGGCTGACATCCCCATGTGGAGAGACAGACATTAAGCAAATAAATAAGAAAGAAAGTTAGATGGTGGCAAGTGCTGTTGTGAGCATAAAGCAAGGAAGAGAAGTGTTGGGGGCATGGGGTGGGTGGTTAGGATGAAGGTGGCGGAAGACCTCACTGAGAAAGTGACACTGGAGCAAAGCCTTGGCAATACGGGTATCAGGAAAGAGGTTTCCAGAGGGAGCAGCGAGTGCAAAGGCCCTAAGGTCACTCATGCCCCACTTGTCCAAGGAGAAGCAAGGAGACTTAGTGGCAGAGCCGAGCTTAGGGGGCAGGTGAGGTCAGAGAAGTGGTGGGATGGATCTTTCAGAGAAAAGATGTCAAAGAAAGGACTGAGTAGGTGACCGAGGAGATGGGGACCCACTAGGGCTAAAATGTGGCATTTTAGCAGGGTTTCCTCTAGCTGTAGAGGGATGAGCCACAGGCACCGAGCCAGAAAAGACTAGTTTTAATGTATTTCATGTATCCAATTCCCAGCTCCAACGATTATCAACAGGTATTACTATAGATGATAAAAAGATTTATAGGCTCGGCGCCTGTGGTGCCAGCCACGTACACCTGAGCTGGTGGGTTCGAGTCCAGCCCGGGCCCGCCAAACAACAATGATGGCTGCAACCAAAGAAAATGGCCGGGCATTGTGGCAGGCGCCTGTAGTCCCAGATGCTTGGGAGGCAGAGGCAAGAGACTTGCTTGAGCCCAGGAATTAGAGGTTGCTGTGAGCTGTGATGCCACAGCACTCTATCCAGGGTGACAGTTTGAGGCTCTGCCTCAAAAAAAAAAAAAAACAGTCAGTGGGAAAAGATTCCCTATTTAACAAATGGTGCTGGGTGAACTGGCTGGCAACCTGTAGAAGACTGAAACTGGACCCATACCTTTCACCATTAACCAAGATAGACTCTCGCTGGATCAAAGATTTAAACTTAAGAAATGAAACTATAAACATATTAGAAGAAAGTGCAGGGAAAACTCTCGAGGGAATTGGCCTGGGTGAATTTTTTATGAAGAGGACTCCCCAGGCAATTGAAGCAGTATCAAACACACACTACTGGGACCTGATCAAACTAAAAAGCTTCTGCACTGCTAAGAACACAG
>CAUYON010199992.1:0-12899 GCA_963573935.1 Arctocebus calabarensis
GGGAAAGACTGGGAGAGAAACGGAGAGAGCTTCTCTCTCCCCACTAGAATTTTCTCCCTCTAACAGGTGCCTTAATGTTTTCTGTATTCTTTTCTTTCTTTTCTGTGAATAAATTCTGTCTTACAAAAAAAAAAAAAAGAAAATCAAAAAGGACATTATAAGTTGACAGTGTAAGGCACAGAGGAGAACATTGCTTTAAACAACAATCAACACATTAAAAAATAAATTAAAAAAAAAAAAACAATGCTTCCCTCCGTCCTCTCTTGGGGTCAGCGGGTTTCCACCAAACACAGACAAATCGAGACCAGCACACAGTTGACAAAGACATCAGGAAGCTAAATTATTTCTCTGGTTTATTGGGCAAGAGATCAATCTGAGAGCATTAAATAAGGAAAGAGAACCAGTAAGGGGGGGACCAATGGGCTAAAAATAAAAATGAGGCACACAGAGGCAGCTCGTAATACACATTTTGGGGGTGATTTACCACCCCCCCCCCAAAAAGCAAAGGAGTCAGAGACAGGTGAAGGGCACAGAGTAAGAGCATAAAGAGGAAAATACTGACATATATATTCCACCCCAGACCAGAAGGGAGATAAGACCCCCTCCCCAAACTTTCTCTTAACAAACTTTCTCTTAAAAAAGAAAGGCAAGTTGATCAGCTTTCTCCCATGCTTAATTTTCTAAAACTGCGCACCCACTGAGAATGAAAGGATGGAATTCTGCTTTCTTCGCAGCCATGCATGGGAAGTTATTACCTGGATGTGAAAATGCAAGTGGATTCTGGGATCCCTCTGCAATCCCGTCAGATCTGGGGGGTCCTGGCAGAGTATTCCCAGTGACCCCAAATGAGGAGGTTTGTCCACAGCCACCCCTCCCTACACACCAACTCCCCTGACTTGCCTTATCTTATTGCACAGGGACTCAGACAAACATTTCAAGCCTCTTTGGACCAAGACGGTTGCTAAGTGGAAGCATAGAAGCGTTTTCCCTTCAAAATTAAAAAGTAGTTCTCACGGTTGGAAAATACCTATCCTGCTTGCCTAGACCACGGGATACAGCTCATAACAATTTCGCCCACTCCCAAGGTAAAACTATCCATGAATAATTACTGTTATTTTTTTAATTAATTGCACCCATGGTGTTGAATTCAAACAAAGAACTCAGGAATCCTATCCTGTAATGGAATCTGAAACAACCCTATCTGTACCAAGGCAGCTAGATGAGCACAATTTAAAAACACTTCCAAGAAACAGGTTGTCTCTCACCCACCCCTCCTTCCCCTGAAAAAAAGCCAGGACTCCTCTCAGGATCAAATATACAAAACAAGTCACCTAAATGCCCCGAAGGGACTGTTTCAAAGACTGTGCCTACAAAGTGAATAATTTACACAAGGGAAAGATTTGCTGCGGCATCACGCCAAAAATATAACACATTCAACACCTTTTGTGGGGGTGGGGGGTTGTTTTTGTTTTTGCATTTTTATAAGTGCTTCCATTGTACGTTCATTATTCACACTTCTTTTTTCCAAACATAAAAGATGTCTCTCTTTTCAAAAAGGGCATTTTGGCAAAAGTTATCTCTTCCAAGTTTCCCAGAAACAAGGTTCCCGGCTTCCGTTCCAATGTAAACATAACCACATTCAAGGAAAGCAGACGGTGGTGGTGCTCGGGAAATAGCCGGTTCTACGGGAAGATGTGGAGTCTTCTTGGGTTTACTTTCTGAATTCTCCCTGAAGGAGGACTGGAATGGTGAATTACATGGGCTGTCCTAAGTTCTAACAATGTCCCTCCAGGCCTTGGCCCTGGGGGAGAACTCCAGGGAATGCCATCCCCAAGAGGGTCCCCAGAGAAACGGCCAAGAAGCAGGGCAAGGGGACAAGGCAAAGTCGTTTTGTCTTTCTTCTTCTATCTCCTTCTTTCTTCCCCCAACTTTTTTCTCTTGGTTTCAATGACCACGGATGTTCTTTGAGGTTCAACACCAAGCCAGCCAGCTGGATATTTACAGCGGTACATCCAAACGGCTACCCCGCTACCACTCTTACTAAAACAAGATGTTTCCTCCCTACAGGAAGGCACTGTCCCTAATACCAAAGAAGCCACCGCTGACACTATCCCCCAATGGGAACACCTGCTCCTGGTCCAAGCCCCACTCGCCCTCATCCTGGTCCTCAGGCTCGGCCTCTGCCCCACCACTGCAGGCATTCTCATACAGAAACACCTGCTCATCCACATGTGCGGGGGCCAGCCGGTTCCTCTTGGCACTGACCACATTGGCCGCGGAGCCAAAGAGGCGCTCGGGCACAACGCGGGTGGCTGTCACACACCAGTACTTCTGAAGCACCTTGGGCAGCAATGGGAACAAGGCCAGGCGGTCAGACCACCACTTGAGGGGATCTTCGTTGAGGCCGAGCACCTTCTGTGACTTGAAGTTGCTCAGTTCCTCCACCACTTGGGCGTGCCACTCCTCCTGGTCTTCCACGCCACCTGTCTGGCAGAAGATCTCAGCCAGCATGTTGTTGATGACGCTGGTTGGCGGAGGTGTAGATGCGAGCGTGAGCTTCTTCACAGGAGGCTCCTCGGGCAGAGGGAAGATCTTGTCCTCAGCTGGTGTCCGGTAGCTGCCATCCTTGACCTTCTCCAGGAGGCCTTTGGCTTCTTCCACCACACGGTTCTCCACCTGCTGCCGCTCAAAGGTAGAGAGGAAAGGCAGCCTCTTGTAGCGGGGATCCAGGAAGGTGGCAACATTCAAGAACATGTCAATCTCGGGCGTCTCCTGATAGGTCTTGGACAGCTCCTTGGCAATCACCTCTTTGGCCATGCTGATCTCCTTAGAATCTGTCTCCTTTACATTTAGTGTAGTATTCAGCAACATGTGCAGAAGAGGCTTCACCATGCTGATCGTGGGGTATTTGGAGGCAGACAGCATCTCTGCCACTTGTTTGAAGGGCTGCAGAAGTTCCACCAGCCCCTCAATAGTGGCCCACTCCGTGGCCTCCAGCATGAGGTGATGGTTGTTGCTGTCCTCCACCAGCACGCCAGCGATGACAAACTGCTGCTCCCTGAGCCTCTGCAGCATGGCCAAGCTACTGCCCCACCAGAAGACCCGGTCACTCACCAGCATACAATGCGCCATGTTCTGCTGTTTCTGCTTCTCATAGAGCATGTACATGGCAACCGTGGACTGCTGAAAGTACTCCACCAATTTGCGGCACCGTGACAGCAGGGCACCCAGCTTGGGCAGCTGAAAAGCCTGCTGGATGCCAGCATTGAACGTCTGTCCCAAGCAAGGCATCTGGACCGCTATGTCCAGCAATGAGCACGCCTTCACGATGTCCTTGCCATAGTCAGTGGTGGCCCCAAAGACCTTGGCACTTATGCCCCACTCGATGAAGACCTCATACAGCACCCGCGTGATGGTCTCCGCCGTGTTCTCCTCGGGCACCTCGAACGTCTTCAGGCACCTGGAGCCCATGGACAGGCAGTTAGGGGAACTGACTCCCAGAAAGTGGACAGCCAGTGTCACATAGGCACGGTTCTGGTTGTGACTACGCCACATGTCCGTGGAGAGGCCACACCATGAGGCGTCGGCCAGCTCCTTGAGGATGACCTCCCGGACCGCCCCATATTTCTCGGGGATGGCCTTGGTGCAGATGAACTTCCTTGTGGGGACCTCGTACCTGGGGTCGGCCGTCTTCAGCAGCGCCTTGAAGGTGGGCTCGTCCACGATGGAGGCCGGGTACAGGCCCTCACAGATGAGCCCCACGACGGCGGCCGTGAGCTCCTGCTGCCTCTTGCTCTCGTGGCCGTGTCTGGCCTGCATGGCGAGCGTGTCGGGCGCCGGCTGCTGGGAGGACTCGGGCTTCAGCTTGGAGAAGGCAGTGGCAAAGGCTTCCCGCATCTGTTCCGTGTTGCTCTTGACGAACTCGCAGAACTCCTCGGGGTGGTTCTTCTCCAGATGGTAGGAGAGGTTGGAGGTGTTGCCGGAGTAGGCGATCTGGGCCATGCAGATCCGACAGTAGATCTTTTTCCACTGCAAAATGCATCCTTCGGCGTTGGTGTCGAAGCCGAAGTACTTCCACACCTTGCTCTTGGCACGGGGGTGGGCCACCAGCTTCAGGTCTGCCTGGGAGCCGTCCAGCCCTCTATTCTCCATCGCTGCCCCCACCGGAGCCTGCCTGCCGCGCGTCCGCTCATTCGTGGGGACCTGCTAGGAAGGAGCGAGATAAAACAGCGTGAGAAGGGATCCCGGCACATGCGGGAGCCCTGCCAGGGAGCGGGCGGGTGGACAGGCCCAAGCACCTCCAGTTGGAAGCCAAGGCTATTGGCCGTGACCCAACGGGCCCACCTTCCTTGTGACTGGCTTTTGCAAAGCAGAGGGCACTAGTCAGTCAACCAAGTGCACTCTTTCTTCTGGGTTACACCCTAGCAATCCCAACACATGAAAGAGAAAAACATATTTTTGGAGGGGTAGCCCTCCGAGGACCTTCCTTAGCGCACCTGTTCAAGGTTCCCAGATTTGGGAAGTCTGCCAAACACCGTCCAGGTGGGGGGAGATGCATGGGTCACTTTTGGGGAAATTCCTTGCACACCAGAGCCCACAATCGGGGAATGATGGACTCACCAACCCCCCACCACCACGGTTTGCACACATACTCCTCGCAAGCAAGAATCTGTGTCAAGCCCCATGGGAGATCGGCCACATCCATTAAAGAGGCCAAAATAGGATCTCAATTTGGCTAAACTGGTCTTTTTTTTTTTTTTGCAGTTTTTTTTTGGCCAGGGCTGGGTCTGAACCCGCCACCTCCGGCATATGAGGCTGGCGTCCTACTCCTTTGAGCCACAGGCGCCGCGACTGGTCTTTATTGTGGCTAAGGGGTGGCGACACCCTTTCTCAAACTTTACGCTTTCAAAGGAGGCCATTTCAGATGCCACAGACTTGTCTTTCCCAAGAAGCGCCGCTGTTCTGGAACGTTTGAGCCACCACCATGATTTCCTCAATCCTGTAACTCCTGAAAGCCACACCTATAGCACGAACACACCTTGTTTGCTGGGACCCATGTAAATGTCACTGGGCTTTTGGTATGGACATCTCCATGGCAGCCACCTGGGGGTTCCTTTTGTTGCGGAATTCCCACATGGGCCACCTCTCCCAGATGCCACTCATCAGGGGCCACCTCTGTGACCAGCAGGCCCGAAATGACAGCTGGGTTTAATCAAAAGGGGTCAGTTAAATACAGCACTCAGGAGATGAAATTACAAACTGCCCCAAACAAGCATTCTCTGAACCAACGCTGACGCTATGATCAGAGTTGAATCAGGCAAATTTTAGTAATGACTATCAACAGCTGAATAACCTACCCCCCGTCCCTTAAAATAATTACATCCACCAGGTATGCCAGGGTGGAACCTTGCTCTAGAAAAAGGGTCTTTACATCAAGGATTCTCAACATGAGATTTTCCTGGATTACACTGGAGTTCAAACCCAACGACTGGTGTCAGTTTAAAACACAGCAGAGGAGAAGCCACGTGGAGACAGAGGCAGAGACTGGAGTGATGTGGCCACAAGCCCAGGGACACCTAGAGCTCCCAGGAGCTGGGAGAGGCAGGGAGGAGCCTCCCTGGGGCCTGTGGAGGGAGTGGCCCTGAGACACCTGCACCTCAGACCCCTGGGCTCTGGGGCTGCAGGAGGACACATTTCTGTGGTTGGAAGCCCCCAGTTTGTGGTAATTTACGATGGCAACCCCAGTGCACACTCACCGGCAGAGTGAACTATAAAAGGTATCAGGAGCGCTAACATCAGCTTCGATGACAGTTGGGGGGTCTCAGAATATCGCCCCCATGTTCACAGATGGTGATGCCCTAACCTGCTTTTCTTCTGTCGACGATGCCTGCCTAAAGCTTTGCAGGGACACACCCCAGTGTGCCAGAGTCACGGGCACCCCTGTAACTCAGGGGCTGCCCAAGGTGAAGGAGGGAGCACAGGTGCTCTGACTGCCCCCAGCCTCCGGCCTACACTGAAGTGGGAGCTGGGAAACAGCCGCTTCAGGAGAACGTGCGAGAAAAGCCAATACGCTGGGACCTCCAGAAAGAGGGGGAGCCCCAGCGCTGCCTCTTCTGCGGCAGAGTGAACGCAGGAGCACCCACATATGGAACAGGCAGCAGGGGAGACCCGGGAAGGATGTCAGACAGGACGTCAGAAGGACGTCAGACAGGACACCTGCTCCTGGCGCTGACGTACCCCCTTTTGAATCCTGCCTGAGTGACCCGATAGGCCGTGTCACAGCCTCCACGTCAACCGTTACTTGGCTGAAAAACATCCCGACAGCTGGAAAAAGCTTTCTGCTCTAGTATGGCTATTATTAGGCTGAAAGAGGTCCTGCTACCCAGGACGAGTTTTCCTACCCTATCATCATTACTGTTATTGTGTGGCTAAACGGCATCCCAGCACTGAAAACTACTTTTTATACTATTATTTTTATTTTTGGGTTGGCATCCCGGCACCTAGAACTAGTTTTTTATTCTATTATTATTTTTTGCTTGGCATCCCAGCACGTAGAACTAGTTTTTTATTCTATTATTTTTATTTTCTGGTTGAAATGGGTCCTGGCGCCTAAAACTAGTTTTTTTTATTCCATTTTTATTGTTGTTGTTGTTGTTGTTGTTGTTATTTGGCCGAAAGGGGTCCCAGGGCCTAGAACTGTTTTTTTATCCCATTATATTATTATGATTTTCCAGTGCCTAGAACAAGTTTATTATTCCTTTATTATTGTCATTGTTATTATTTGGCTGAATGGGGTCCCAGCACATAGAACAAATTTTTCACTCCATAAGTATTACTAATATTATTATCATTATTTGGTTTAAAGGGGTCTCAGCACTAAGTCGATTTTTTTGTTGTTTTTTTTCTTTTTTTGAAGGGGGGCTGGAAAGGGTCCCAGTGCCTAGAAGAAGTTTTTTGTCCCATTATTATTATTATTATTATTATTATTTGGCTGAAAGGGGTCCCAGCACCTAGAACAAGTTTTTAAGTCTAATTTTTTTTTTTTTTTTTTTTTTTGCTGAAAAATGTATTCGCACCTAGAATAAGTTTTTTATTACATTATTATTATTTGGCTTAAATGGGTAAAGTCAGCTAGAGCTTTTTTTTTATTATATTAACTATTACTGTTAGTATTATTAGTAGGCCAAAAAGAGCCCCAACATCTGGAACAAATTTTTGTTCTCAAAGCCGGAATCCCCAAATTCGTTTTTTTTTTTAGAGACAAGAGTCACTTTGTTGCCCTCTGTAGAGTGCTGTGCCGTAACAGCTCACAGCAACCTCCAGCTCTTGGGCTTAGGAATTCTCCTGCCTCAGCCTCCCAAGTAGCTGGGACTACAGGTGCCTGCCACAACACCCGGCTATTTTTTTGTTGCAGTTTGGTCGGGGCCAGCTTTGACCCTGCCACCCTCAGTATATGGGGCCAGCGCCCTACTCACTGAGCCACAGGTGCCTCCCATCCCCAAATCCCTTTTAACAAGGCCACCAGCAGTGGGAGCTTCCCCTGCACACCCCGCTCTGTCCTAAGTCACAGTCTGAGGGCCCGTGCGATGGGCCCTGTGACCAGGTCACTGCATCCGACTGTCTGCACGAGGTACCGTCTGTGCAACCAACACCAGGTACAGCCCACCGTCTGTGGAACCCACTATCTGTACAACCCACCGTCTGCTCAACGCACCACATGCATGGTCCATCACTGGACAACCCACCCTCTGCACAGCCCTCCACCGGCACAATCCACTTTCTCTGCAATCCACCATCTGTACAACCCACTGTCTGCACGACACAACCCACAGGAAGCTTCTGAGACAGGCTATGAGGGAAGGTTTCCTCCTGCAGCCTCTCACTGGCTCATTCTCAAAGGATGGTCTGAGCCACCCTGGGTTGCTGCCACCACGACCCTCTCAGGGGTCCTGCAAGGTCCCGCCTTTACCCGTTTCACGCTCACATGCGGAGGCTCCAGTTAACACTGGTGTGATCCGATGAAAACAGCCCAGCTCACGGACAAGGACCAAGAAGCAGATGGAAAACCGTGGCCTCCCGTTCAGCCAAAGTGGTCAGCAAAAACTGGAAAGGAAGCCAGCTTTCTCTTTAACACTTTGTTCCTTCACAATGATAGCTATTTGTTATTTTTAAAAATACATGGTATATAGTCAAGGGGACAAAGTTTAGTGACCCAGGAGAAATAACTTCATTCTCTACTTCAGGGTACACTGACCACAGTTAATAATTGGCTGGGCCCAATTATTATGGGCCCAGTGGCTCACACCTGTATCCTAGCATCCCGGGAGGCCCAGGCAGGTGGACTGCTGGAGCACAGGAGACCAAGTGAGCAAGAGTGAGATCCCTTCTCGACTAAAAATGGAAAAATTAGGCATTGTGGCAGGCACCTGTAGTCCCAGCTATTCAGGAGGCTGAGGCAAGAGGATTGCTGAGGCCCAAGAGTTTGAGGTTGCTGTCAATTATGACACCACAGCACTCTACCCAGGATGACAGAGTGGGACTCTGTTGCGAAACATAAAAATTTTAAAAAATGTATTATATATTTCAAAAATTGCTAAAAGAGTTTTCTTTGTATTTATTTTAAAAAAATTACATGCTTACATTGAATAACATGGTGTTTTGATATAAACACACACTGTGCAATAATTACTACAGTTATGCTTAGTACTATATCTGTCTCCTAACGTAGTTACCTTTTTTTATGTGCTTCATTTTGAAATGAAAAGGGCACTATTTTAGCAGCACAAGAGCATAAGAAAATACGAAACTCATAAGAGATCAAGCCTTATTATTCTTTTTTTTTTTTTTTTGAGAGTCTCACTATGTCACCTGGGTAGAGTGCTGTGGCATCACAGCTCATAGTAACCTCAAACTCTTGAGCTTAAGAGATTCTCTTGCCTCAGCCTCCCAAGTAGCTGAGACTACAGGCGCCTGCCCCAATGCCCAGCTATTTTTTTTTATTGCAGTTGTCATTGTTGTTTAGCAGGCCCAGGTCAGGTTCGAACCTGCCAGCCTTGGTATATGTGGCTGGCGCCATAACCACTGTGCTATGGGCACCGAGGCTTATGAAGTCATTTCTTGTTTTTTTTGGTTTGTTTGTTTGTTTGAGACAGAGTTTCACTATGTCACCCTCGGTAGAGTGCTGTGGCATCACAGCTCACAGCAACCTCAAACTCTTGGGCTCAAGTGAGTCTCTTGCCTCAGCCTCCCAAGTAGCTAGGACTACAGGCGCCCACCACAACACCCGGCTATTTTTTGTTGCAGTTGTCATTGTTGTTTAGCTGGCCTAGGTCAAGTTTGAACCCTCCGGCCTTTGTGTATGTGGCTGGCGCCATAACCACTGCTCCACCAGCGCCTCCACAACAGAATTTTTTTTGTTTTGTTTTTTATTAAATCATAACTTTGCACATTGATGCATTTATGGGGCACACCTGAATGTTTTAAGGAAAGTCTGCACAGTATCTGAACTGGGCTCAAAAACAGGTCTCTGCCATTTTCCCTCCTTTTCAAACGTCATGGACGTTATCACAGAAAACGTGATGTCTAACAGACCATTCTGTTGCTAATAATGACAAGTGCTTTTTTTGTACCATAGGATCATTTTCAACAGATACCAAGACATATCCATGTTCACGTTTTACTGTCCTATGAGAATAGGAAAACAAGCTAATTCAACCATGTACTTTATTAAATAAAATCTGATGAACAGTTAAACCTAGATTAGCGGTTCTCAACCTGTGGGTCGTGACCCACAGGAACTGTATTAAAGGGTCGCAGCATTAGGAAGGTTGAGAACCACGGAGATAGACTCTTAAGAAAATGCTCTTCTTGGCTTGACGCTTGTAGCTCAGTGGCTAGAGCCTCAGCCACATACACGGAGTTGGCGGGTTGGAATCCAACCCGGGCCCGGCAAAAAACAATGACAACTACAACTTAAAAACAAACAAACAAAAAAATAGTGGGACATTGTGGCAGGCATCTGTAGTCCCTGGTGCTGGGGCAAGAGAATCACTTAAATGCAAGAGTTTGAGGTGGCTGTGAGCTGTGACGCCACAACACTCTACCCAGGGCAACATAGTGAGACTCTGTCTCAAAAAAAGAAAAAGAAAACACTCTTCTTTTAGAAAGTTGCCGATAAACTGTCTCCATAAAGGTATAACCAAAATCTACTGTTAATTTGTAATTACAGAAGGATCTCTGTAAGGTGATGACCCAAGGGACTGGAACCAACTGGTCAACACACAGAGGCGGTCATGATACGGAACTAGGCCTGCTGTACTGGTACATCTGGTCTATGAAAATTAGGTCAAGTTCAAGAGGTGGTCAGTGTAGGAAGGGATCAGCTATGGAGGGTCTACTGGGCACATAGTCCGCAGCTTACCAGCTTAAAAGAAACATTTGGGGTTAACTTACAGGTTAGCCCTTTTTTCTCTTCGTATACTGCAATCAGTTACATGTACTCCCTTTACGAAGTGACAAAGTGCATATTTCATTTGAAAGTAGTAATGGAAAAAAAAAAACACAGTCGTTTTCAACGTGCACTGGGTAAGGGGCCCTCCACTTAGGTACTTCCTTGCTCAACACAGCCGGGCAAAGTTCAATGTTCCCTCAGCAAAGGTTAAAACCCTGCCAGTTAAGCACAAAGCCAAAATGCCAAATAGAGAAAGCTGGACGCCGCACACAGACCTGAAAAATGATTTCTAATCCCCAGATAGGAAGTGGCCGGATGAACAACGGTCAGCTAATAAAGTTAATCTTTGCAGAAAGCGATTCTGTCTGACACTCAGGTGGAAAGTCACTTGGCTGACAAGTTACCCAGAGGCTTGTCTTTTAACCACCTTTTTTTTTTTTTTTTTTTTAAGCCAATAAAAGGAAAGAACAATCCGGCACCCGTTTCTGACGCAATAAGCAAGTTTATAAGGCGAGCACTTGGGTTTCATGGCTGCAGGAACCCTGCCAGAGTTAAAGTTAATTCTCAGTTAATTCTGACCAAAAGGTCAGCACGTTAGCAGGCTCTGTAAGCAGGTTAGAGACCAGGGTGAAAGTAAAATTGCTCAGATAAACATTAACCCGCAAGAATGCACCCTGGTTAGGCAGCTTTAAATAGTTACTCAGTTTCCAAGTGATTTGAGATTTAAACAGAAATGCTTTCACCACCCACTCCCAGCCTGCAGGCCACCACACAAAACTGCTCCAGACGCCCTCCCATTCTGTTCTAATTACCCCAAAGCCTTCAAAAACAGTGGAAATCAGGTGTCAGAAAATTAATATAAGCAGCCCTCCCAAAAAGATTCTTTCCCCACCCCGACTCCGGGTATAGGTTTGAGAGTGTCAGGCCCCTTCGAAATATCTACTCCTAGGGAACTGTTTTCTGAAAGTGTGGGCCCAGCACCCCTGCGGGCCAGTAGGTATTTTCACAAAAATACACAAACCCCACGATCCCTGCCACCCCCTGTTTTGTGCCTGGGCTCTGAGCTGCCATCAAGTCTGAAGCAGAGGCCAAAACACAGTCGACTTCTCAGGCCAGACACTTTAGGGCATTTTTGTTTGTTTGTTTTGCAGAGACAGAGTCTCAATTCATTGCCATCAGTAGAGTGCTGTGCCATCACAGCTCACAGCAACCTCCAACTCAGGCCAGACATTTTCAAACCCCGGCTGCAGGTGAACCAGCACCCCGCTCGGCTCTGCGCGCTTCGCTTTGCAAAATCATTACTTTTTAATTTAAAATAAAGCCCTGTCCATCGTCATTCCTGCACCCACGTCGAGCTCGGTGGGGGTGCCCCCCGATTTGTAGCAGCCCCCCTAAGTCCATGCGGAGTGGATTCTCAGTTTTAAAGCTCTGAACGCGTGCACAGATGAATTAAAGACAACGCAAAGCGTGCAGCGACAGCCGACGGGTCCTGGTACGGAAAGTTTGGGGCGGGTGGCTGCGAGGACGCGTTTCAAGGCCGCAGGGACAAAGTTGCCACTCGGCGGAAGCGCCCTCCCCGAGCCGCCCCGGCCCCCGGGGGCCCCGGCAGGAACCCCCCGCGCCCCTCGCCTGTCCTGGGAGCACGGCTCGTCCTGAGTTACGCCCGGTCGGGGACCGAGGTGTCCCGGACGCCGCCCCCTCCCCGCCCGGGCCCGGGGCGCGCGCGCTCCCGGACAGACCCCCGGCGCCGGGCACCGCCGCCTGCCTTCCAAGGCGCCCGGGGACGCGCGGGCCTCGGGGGACCCGGGCAGCGGGAGGACGCGGGGCGGCGCAGGGCGCGACCCCGGCCCAGAGCGGGCCGCGCGCGGGGAGGAGCGGCGGGGAGCGGCCGGGCTGGGCCGGGGGCGCGGGGCCCGTCCCGGAGGCGCGCAAGGGCCCCCCGCTCCCCCGCCAGGGCACCCCAACGCTGACTTCCGGGATCTCCCCCCGCCCGGGTCAGGCCCGACTCGCCGCGCCCCTCCCCCAGCCCCGGCCCCGGCCCCTCCCCGCGCCGCCGCGACCCCCGCCCGCCCCCGCTGACCTGGTTCCGCGAAGCCCCCGCGGCAGCGGCGCAGCAGCTGCGCCACCAGCACCGCCGCGCCGGCCGCGTAGACCCGCAGGGCCGCCCGCGCCGCAGACAAAGGCGACATGGCTGCCCGGCCGCGCCGCCGCTTCCGCGGGACACCGCGCAGCCCCGCCGGACGGAAGCGCGGCGCCCCGGCCGCCCGCCGCGCGGCGGGGCGCCCCCCCCCCGCCCGCGCCCCCCCCCCCCCCCCCCCGCGCCCCCGCGGCCCCCCCCCCCCCCCCCCGCCCGCCCGCCCCCCCCCCCGCCCCCCCCCCCGCCCGCGCTTCCGTCCGGCGGGGCTGCGCGGTGTCCCGCGGAAGCGGCGGCGCGGCCGGGCAGCCATGT
>CAUYON010199993.1:0-13146 GCA_963573935.1 Arctocebus calabarensis
CCTTGACCACATCAACGTCATAAAGCTTCTTCACAGCCTGTCTGATCTGGTGCTTGTTGGCTTTGACATCCACAATGAACACAAGTGTGTTGTTGTCTTCTATCTTCTTCATGGCAGACTCAGTGGTCAGGGGGAACTTGACAATGGCATAGTGGCCAAGCTTGTCTCTCTTGGGAATCTTCCGAGGATATTTGGGCTGCCTCCGGAGCCTCAGGGTCTTTGGCCATCGGAAGATGGGTGATGTACGGATCTTCTTTTTTCTTTTGTGGCTGTGGATGCCTTTTTAGCACTGCCTTCTTGGGCTTCAATGTCTTTGCTTTGGGAGGGGCAGGAGCTTCCTTCTTTGCTTTTGGTGCCATCTTCCTCATTTTATTTTATTTATTTATTTACTTTTTGGTTGCATTGTTTATTGCATTTATTTATTTATGTTTTGGTTGCATTGGTCATTGTTGTTTGGCGGGCCCGGGCTGGATTCAAACCCACCTCAGCTCAGGTGTACGTGGCTGGCGTCTTAGCCCGTTGAGCCATAGGAGCTGAGCCTTTATTTTTTTCTAAAGGATAGTTTTTCTTCAGTCCTCAAGGACTCACCTCCTTTTTTTTAATTGAGACAGAGCCTCAAGCTGTCACCCTGGGTAGAGTGCTGTTGCATCACAGCTCACAGCAACCTCCAATTCCCGGGCTCAAGCGAGTCTCTTGCCTCCACCTCCCAAGTAGCTGGGACTACAGCGCCCGCCACAACGCCTGGCCATTTTTTGGTTGCAGCCGTCATTGTTGTTTTGTTTGGCGGGCCTGGGGGCTGGATTCGAACCTGCCAGCTCAGGTGTACGTGGCTGGCGCCTTAGCCCGCTGAGCCACAGGCGCCGAGCCAGGACTCACCTCCTTACATGAGCTTTGTTGGAGGTCATGGGGCAGCACTCAGAGCTCTAAATTGGGGTGGGGTGTTTGGTCCTCACTGGCTACCCAAGAACATTTCCCAAGAACCTTGTTGTAAAGGGCAAAGCTTGAGCAGTAATGCGACTTCACATAGAGTTTGGGAAGCACACAGGCATCAGACACTCACTTCAGAAATATCCCTGACAGCTGCAACCTCTACTGTGGTCCAGTGACGACCTTCTTTATAGCTTTAGGCAAATATAGGGTGCACTTTCTGTACGGCCCTTTTTGGTTTGGTTGGTACAACCGTTGTTCCTTTTGTCATCTTGAAAGTAAGGACTCAAGCTGTTTCGCCCAACCAGACCCCTGCACCTCACCTGCTATCCCTTCCCCTGCAGCTTTATCATTAACCTGGGCCAGGCCTCAGATAAGCTGAACCTGCACTTCAACCCTCGCTTCAAGGAATCCACCATTGTCTGCAACTCACTGGATGGCAGCAAATGGGGACAAGAGGAACGGAAAGATCACCTGTGCTTCAGCCCAGGGTCAGAGGTCAAGGTGAAGTCAAAGGGGAGAGGGATCTGGGGAGGATGTCAAGGGGACACCCTTGGGCCACCAGGCACTGCCCTGGAATGCTTCCTGCCTCCTTGACACCCCCACCCCTCTCCCCCACAGTTCACTGTGACCTTTGAGAGTGACAAATTCAACGTGAAGCTGCCAGATGGGCACCAGATGACCTTTCCCAACAGGCTGGGCCACAGCCACCTTAACTACCTGGGCATAAGGGGTGGGTTCACCATGTCCTCCTTTAAGGTAGAGTGAGTACATATGTAGCACCTCATCAGAATAAAAGACCCCAGCCTGGATCCCATTCCTGAGTCTTCTGAGTCATAGCAGGATCAACAGCTCTTGGGTCCTGGATCTGTCCATCTACCCTCATGCAGTTCCTGTCACTCTGATCCCATTCTCCTCCCCCAAGACCAAGAGCAAACAAAGCCCCCTTCTAGCTTTTCTGTGGCAGGAACTGTGGTTAATGCTTCCCGTGCATTCTAAAACTCTTGACATATTCATGATACAGGGGAGAAAACTGAGGCACAAGCACACAGGACTGCCAAGTGGGAAGGCTGAGACATGCTCCTAACAGCTCTGAGGACGTGTGTCCTCCAGCCTACCAGCCCCAATTATCACCAGAACAAATGCCAGGCTGGGATTATGGAACAGCCCCAGCCCTGAACTGCAGATAAGGACTCCCACCTGGCCTCTTATCTCAGGGACATTCCAGGCTGGTTACTCATTACTCTTGCCTTGGCTGTCCACACCCCTCCCCTGCTGGGGGCCTACAGGGGGGTCCTTGGCTTTACAAACTTCACAGAGGGGAGGGTATTTAAGCAGGTGGAGTTACATACTGTTCTCCCAGGTCTCCAAGCATCTTGCTAGACACCTTTTAAAAAAGCCTTTTTTAATCAGCCCCCAGAAGCAGGTCTGGGGTGGTGGGAAGGTGGGATTTCTCCCTGTGAGAGCACATTTGACCTTTCTGTGAGGCTTCTGGGCAGGTGGGAGGCTGGGGTGGGGATGCTGGGGAAGCAGCCTGGGATGGGGTTTTCAGGGGTGCAGTGGGGACCCTCTGGGGGCTGCTGTTCCCTTTGGGAGGCGAGATAATGGCCCTGTGTGGTACACTCCCCACCCGCTAACCAACAAGGACAGCTTCGCACAAAGGCAGCACTGTGCCTCTAGGCCCTCCTGCCAGCAGGGGGTGGCATAGGGTCGGGCCTAAGGAATGGCTACTGGGTCCAGAATAGCAGTGGGGGGAGATGGTCAACCTGGCATGGCCCACCAGGAGCACCTAGGTCTCAGAGCAAGCCCCCTCTTCCCTGTCCTTCCCAGGTCTGTCCTGCCGAGAGAGGAAGTTTGTAGGCATCTTGGCTTCTCTCTCTGGTCTGGTAGGAGGAGGAGGGGCTGCTAGGTGAGAAGGGGCTGGCTCTGCACCTGGGCCCTTCAGAGAGGTACCCAAGGCTAGGCTGGGTTCTCAGCCCGTGCTCCAGTCACTCACACCTTGACCTCATCATCCTCCTCAGCGTCAGCAAACTGGAAGGTGTTTGCTTGCACTGTGGTGGGCACTGGGGCCCTGTTGCCTGCCTGGGGCATCTGCTCCTCCTCCAGGCTTTCCCAGGAGGGAGCCTGGGGCAGCACCCCCACCAGCTCACGCTGAGCATCCATCTCAGAGTAGTGACAGCCACCCCGCCAGCCTGCTCCCCAGTGCCTGCCGAGGGCCGGGTCAGTGGCTACTAGGGGACCCTCACCCTCTGGGCTGACTCTCACCTCAGCCCCTGGGCCCAATCCAGCAGTTACCCCATTGGGACAGTATCCACGGGGTGAGGGGCTTGCAGCAGGGGCTGGGAAATTTGTAGCAGGGGCTGAAGGGTTTGTGGTAGGGTTGGGGAACTCCGTTGCAGGGGCTTCGGAGAGGCTCATGACCCCTAGTAGCTCGCTGAGGAGCGAGGGCCCAAGGTCAAGGTCCAGGCGAAAGGACAAGAGTGAGTCTGAGCGACGCAGCTCGGGCCCGGGCTGGAAGGAACCATTGCGGTCTCCATCACAAGGCTTTTCTGAACGAGGCAGGCGAGAGATGGTGCAGAACCCAGAGTCCAGGCCTGGAAGAGAAATAGGAAAGGGATCAGAGCTGGGGCCCTTGATCAGGAAGTAGGGAGGAGAGAGCCGGGACCAGCCCTGGCTTGCTGTGTGGCCTCTGGCAAGTCACTACCTTCTTTGGCTTCAGTTTCTTCCATCTCTCCAATACAGTGAACCTGTGGTCTTTTGTTCTGTCAACCCTGAAAGCTGAAAATTTGTCATATTCCTTATTTTGCAGATGAGGAAGGGGAGTGTCAGTTTGGGATAAAGAGAGGGGCATGACCCAAGGCCACAGCATCTGGTTGGGTGGAGCCAAGCTTGCAATGTAAATCTCCTCTCAGTTTTAACTGTGAACTTGGCCATGGTCCCCTGTTCCCTGACTTGACACTGGCAGATACCTACCTACAGGTGAATCCATAGCACATGGGCTGGTTTGAAGATAAAAAATGGAACCAGCAGCCAGACTCAAAGGATAGGCATATGCCTTCCAGGGGTTATTTGGTCTAGATTCTGCTTCCAGGACAACCTGGCCTGAGACATACGGGGTTGTTGTGAGCCAGGCCTCAGTAGGGGTTCTGAGCAGCCCCCTGGGGCAGGAACATTGGAGTATTTGCCACAGTAGTGGGGATGAAGCTGCAAGGCAGAGAATGGACACTAGGTGGCAGCAGGGGCCTGTGGTTCCCAGGTTAGCAGCTCCTGCACACAGCCCAGGTGACACTCCTGGCAAGGAAGAGTCACTGGCTTGCATCCCTCTGAGTGGTTTTCCAAATTTGCCAAGTTACAGGAAGCTTTGTTCAAATAACAACAGCCTGGAGTCCCGAGCACTTACTATGTACCAGCTTCTGGGCCTTGCCTGGGACATGTATGATTTCACCAAATCTTAGCAAGATTCTAAGGAACTTATCCAGATGAGGACTTGAACTAGAGCTCATTTAGCTTGCTGGAAATCAGGCAGAACCAGCTCTGGAACCCAGCCCTGGTAACCTCACCATGAGGGGGCTGCTTTGGCTGAGGGGGTTAAAAGGGGTAGGCTGGCCCAGCTGAGGTCCCAGACATCAGGAAGAGTTTGCCCAGGACACACAGCAAGTTAGAGGCAGTTAGAACTCAAACCCCATCTCCTCACTCTCAATCTCAGTGTGTTTTAGGGGTTGAGCTGGTTCCTGCCTCTTTACCCCCTCCCTACCCATGGTTAGGGGTTTGGGCCTGACCTTCATGGAGAGACCAAGCAACTATAAGGAAAAGAACTCACTTGGAGGCTTGGCAGAGCCACTGAGCTGCTCTGGGCCTCAGCCTCAGAATAGTGGACAAATAACCCAGTCCTCACCATAATTGGAGCGGCCATCTGGGGAGCTGACAGGGCTGCCATCAAAGCTGAGCTTGCCCACCATGAGGCTGTCGAGGCTGTCGTAGGTGGCCTGGTTGAGCTGGGGCAGGGAGATGGCGTTCTTGATGATGGGGGAGATGGCAGGCGGAGCCGGTGAGGGTGTCGGTGGAGAAGCCATCCGCCTGGGTGGTGCCCCTACCCTCCGCACTTGCTGTAGCTTCCTGGCCAGGAAGCTGCGGGGTGAACGATGGGTGCTCCTGGAGCTGCCACCATGGTTACTGAGGAAGGAGGTGTCACCAAAAACATCCCCACCACGGCCCACGTGCATGGTGTGGCGGAAGTCCCCAAGTGGGGGGCTGATCATGTCTGCAGTCAGTCGCCTCTTTCCCTGCGAACTGGACACCCAGCCCACAGGCGAGAGCTTTCCCAGGCTCATGGTTGGGGCTCCGGCCCCCTGGGGACCCGGCATTAGCTCTGGCTGCTCACAACTGCTGGTCCATGCCCACCAGGAGCCAGGGGAGGGAGTGGGCTGGGCTCAGGGTCCACTTCTCAGCTCCTTTCCTCCTGAAGTGGAAAGGGGTGGATGGAGGCTTCCTTACGATGCTGCCTCCAAATGCGGAGACTATCAGGGGTCCATGCTTGTCTCTTCCTGAGGTCTGGCTCCCAGACCTGTGGAAGTGGCTGCAGATGTTCTATCCTAGGGCAGAGAAGGCAGGAGATGTGCCTCCAAGGTGGCCGGCTCCTCTCCTACCCAACGGTGGAGGCCTGAAAGGAAAGCAGGACAGTGACTGATGGCAGGCCTGGGGCAGAGAAGGAAATACTGGTTCTAAACATTAGCGGCTCAAGAGGAGAGACAGTTATACCCAACAACACACCAGCGAGGACCCACTAAATGCCGAACGAAAACCAGACACGAAGGACATACATAAGTCCAGGTATGGAAAGTTCAAGAACAGCCGCAGAAATCAGAATTATAGTTGTCTCTGAATAGGTACTGCCTGAGTGGGATCCAAAAAACTCATGAGATGGTGCACTTAAGATGAGTATCCAGGGCGGCACCTGTGGCTCATTGAGTAAGGCGCCGGCCCCATATACTGAAGGTGGAGGGTTCAAACCCAGCCTCGGCCAACTTCAAAACAGAAAAATAGCTGGGCATTGTGGCGGGTGCCTGTAGTCCCAGCTACTCAGGAGACTGAGGCAGAAGAATTGCCTAAGCCCAGGAGTTGGAGGTTGCTGTGAGCTGTGTGACACCAGGGCACTCTACTGAGGGCGATAAAGTGAGACTCTGTCTCTACAAAAAAAAAAGATGAGTATCCCTAAAAAACCGGAAATGATCAGGGCCACTTACAAGACATTTACTAAGTGTCAATGCCTCACCTGCATCATCATCTAAAGGCACATTGGAGAGGGGAAACTGAGGCACAAAGGAATGTGTGAATGACTTGCCTGAGGCTACACACTAGGAAATAGTGAAACATACCCCCAAATCCCAGAGCCCTTGAGCCCCAGGCTATACTGCCTCCTGCTGGTGTGCTGAGCAAGTCACCTCCCTTCTCTGTGGGGTAAAATCTCTTCCACCCAGAGAAGCCAGGAGGGAGGAGACTGCCAAGGCTTTGTGAACTGCTGTGTAAACAGCTAGAGCTGAGGTTCCTCCAAACCCTCTGGCTCTAAGGTGTTTCCTGGAAAAAGGATCCTGTGGTCAAAAGTGGCTTTTCCCAGCTGCCCCTCCACGTGTGAGCATATTCAAGGTTTGGAGAAGGCCTGCAGGAAAGAACTTTATCACAGTTTGTCAAATTGATGTAGGACCCTTAGTGTCAGGGTACAAATTTTGGAAAAACTAAGCTGCTGCCAAAAGCTAGCTATTCCTTGTCCGACTCTGCCTTCCTGATCTTTCCCTACACCCTCCCTGGCCCCCAACCTCTCAAGTATCTCTTGGTCTGGCCCCTTCCTTCTAGCATCATAGAAAGTCCAGGCTAGAGAGCACCTGTGATACTATGGTCCAACTTCTGCTTCTCCTGTGGCCCTGAGAGGGCAAGCCTGCTCAAGGTCAGATTGAGAGAGCTAGTTGAGACTTGAACTCAGAGCCACTGACTCACACAAGCTCTTGACTGGCTTGTGGAGCCTGGTCATGTCTCCTCAGGTCGGCAACACATTTTGAGGGTGGGGCAGCTGCCTGGATTTTCCTGCCTTCCTCCCTCCAGCACCCAGCTTGGACTCTTTACTTGACAAGTGCCAAATCACTACCAGTTTAATCACAGGCGCTCTCTGCGATAACCTTCATGCCAAGGGGCTACCCCCTCCCCCTTCTAAGAATAGTGAGGGAAGGCCAAGAACTCAGTGTCCTCATAGTGTGACCTTGGGCAAGTCATTTACCTCCACAGGCCTGAGACCTCAGGTGGTAAAAGTTGATCAAGATAACAATTCTTAACAGGAACACCTAAATCTGAACCTCAACCTTTTTTTTCCCTTTAAACCACTGCAGCCACCTCCAATCTCAATACTGCCCTTCTAATGTTATTTGAAATTCAAAATAGGTTAAATAACAAGATAAAAACAAAGAAGGCAAAAGGACAAAGCTTGCTTTGTTTTCTGACTACATTCTCTTTCCTTCCCACCATCTGATCCTCCCCCAACTCAGACTCCTCCCCCTGGGGGGGCCCTTCTGAATCATCCCTTTCCCTGGCACCCCCGGCACCAGCACTAAGAAGTCCTCGTGGAATGTTTGCTGAAGTTATGAAGCGAGCTGCAGTTGGCCAACCATTACATGATGTCATCTGATTCTCCAACAACCTCGCAAAGCTGGAGGATCAGCCCATTCTATGAGGAGAATGAGGTTCAGATGGAAGGGACCTGTCCAAGGTTACGTGGCAGGTACATGGCCAGAACCAGGTTTCCCTGATCAGCAGAGATTAGGATGACTCTGTGGGGGAAGGCACTAGGGGTAAGGTGGGCGTCACTCTGTGAAATGTCATGTAGCAGGGTCAACTGTGTCCGCCATGTGGCCATAGCCATCATACTCTTACCCCCAACTAATGGGGCTCCTGCCAACCCCCATGGGGGGTTTCTTTCTTTTTCCTGCCAACCCCCACTTTGTTTCTTTCTTTTTCTTTTTTTCTTGAGACAGAGTCTCACTTTGTCACCCTCAGTAGAGTGTTGTGGCATCATAGCTCACAGCAACCTCAAATTCTTGGGCTCAGGCTCAGTGCCTGTGGCTCAAGCGGCTAAGGCGCCAGCCACATACACCTGAGGTGGCGGGTTCGAATCCAGCCTGGGCCCACCAAACAATAATGATGACTGCAACGAAAAAATAGGTGGGTGCCTATAGTCCCAGCTACTTAGGAGGTGGAAGCAGGAGAATCGCTTGAACCCAGGAGTTGAAAGTTGCTGTGAGCTGTGATGCTACAGCACTCTACCCAGGGCAACAGCTTGAGGCTCTGTCTCAAAAAAAAAAAAAAAAAAATTCTTGGGCTCAAGCAATTCTCTTGTCTCAGCCTCCCGAGTAGCTGGGACTACAGGTAACCGCCATAACGTTCAGCTACCCTACAGCCACTTTGACTTGGGAGATGAGATCAGCTTTCTCCCTAACCTTGGGAAAATCCCACCTCCCAAATGCTTCTGGGCACTTCCAAATAATACCCCCCCCCACTGTGGTGGAGAGACCCTACAGCATCGTGAGGTTGAGGGCAGGGTACTGTCTTCCTATAGCATCTCAGGCAGGTCCCCTCTCAGGGTGGAAGATGTGAAGATGCTGTAATCAAATGTCCAGATGCTGGAACAGAGCAGCCCTGGTTCAAAGCCAACACTGTTTACACTAATGTCTCTCCTTCTGGGGGCCTTTGGTGACAGCCATGTGGCACTGGATTCTGACCACAGGATGTTTGCTGACCATCAGGTGTGCCCTACGTGGCACTGGAATAGGCAAAGCTCTGACTGTCCTGGTGTGTAAGGTTCATTTCCCCTCACCAACCTGGGAATACCACCTGTTAATGGTCAGAACACCCAATTTACAGATGAAAAAATGAGGCTCAGAAAGGAGACCGATTTACTGTAGGTCAAAGAACAAAAAAGTGGGGTGTCTAGAAGCTGCCCTAGGATTCCTCCATCACTAGTAAATGCTCCAGAGTTGGGTGAAGACTGGGGAAGAGTTGTTGGGGTTGGTCACCCAGCACTGACCTCAGGAGAGGGCAGGCCTGGGAGGCAGAAGACTCAGCTCTGCAGAATCTGTGCCTGTGACTCTGGGTGAGGTGTTAGCCATGCAGCCTCAGTGTACCTAAAGTCCTTATATTTACCCAGCTGAGGACAGTCAGGGCCTGGGTATATGGCTTGAACTTATTCATGGGTGAGAAGGACACGGGGACAGTTTTTGGGACTGGGGGCAGGCACCACGCTCTAGGAGAGGCCAACAGGGGCCGCTGTGGAGGCATCTTAAGTGGTGGTGATGGTGGTGGGGGAGACCAGGAACAGTGTGACCCACCAGTGGGGAAGCGGAGGCGGGGAGGCTGCACTTTGGCATTCACCTGAGTGTAACCCGCAGACTGTTCAATAAGAGCAGCACCGCGTCTCAACCTGGAGGCCACTGCTCAGGTGCACATAACCTCTTTCCTGGCGTCCAGCTGGCTAACACCACCCGTGGCTGCTGGACATTGATTGGTCCCTGTCTCGGTTAGGGGCTTCCCTAAACCTGCTCTGGCCCCTAGGATACAGGGTTAACGTCCTTGGCGACTAAATTCCCGTGCCCTTCAATATCCAGCCGTGGAGAGACGGGAAACTGAACCCGGTAGGGGACAGCCAGCTGTCTTCAGTCATGCTGCCGGGACCCGACTCTCCTTCTCAGAGAGGGGCAGGAGGAGGGAGGCCCCACCGCAGACCAATAGGGAGCGCAGAGGGAAGGGGAGACGAGACGCGCTTCTTGTGTCTCGGCGAGGCTGCGGCTGTGAGCCGGTCTCGGGCTCCCACGCCACGTTGCGTGTCCTTGTGGTACCCCTCCCAGCTAGTCCTTTCGTCTGAGCCTCAGTTTCGCGGTCTCGAAAAGGGGCTTCAGATTTCCTCGGTCTTGCAAACTTGGGGCACGGATAGAAAAATCGGAGGGCAGCCGGGATGGGAAGCCCGGGAAAGACATCAGCCATAAACCGTCCCTAGGGGATCAAGAATCACTTTGTGGGGGAAGGCACTAGGGTCGAACGTAGAGGGTCGCTCCGCGGGGAAGGGGCCGGCCGGCTGCCTTGGCCGGAGGGGAACCGGACGGGATGACCTCATCCGCTGCTCCAGCCTGGAATGCGGCGGTCGGGGAGGGGGCAGGGTGCCTGGCCCATCTCCCCAGCCCCCCAACTTCCCGCTCTCGACGTCGGCCTCCGCCGAGGGGCCAGACATTTCGACACATCTCCCCCTCCGCGTTCCTTCCCTCCCTCCCCGGCGCAGGAAGCAGCGTAGACGGCCCTGGGCTCTCCCCTTTCCCCACAGTACGCTTTCCCGCTCGCCCCCTCCAACTGTCTCTCACCTCCGCCCGGCGGGAACGTGACAAAACAACCCGAAAACTTGGAGCGTCCCGGCGCGTCTCCGCCGCAGCGCCCGGCCTTCCAGTTGGCCCTGAGCGCGCCTCCCTAGCCTGGGCCCCCTCCCCCATGCCAGCCCCAGGAGCCTAGGAGGGTGCGGAGGCCCCGGGGCGACGCGTCCCCGGGCGGGCGTCACGCCCCTGGCCTCTAGGCCCCGTGAGCCCGCGGCTGTTACCTTCTCTCGGCGAGCCCCGGGGGCGCGAGTGGAAGGGCGGACTCGTCGGCGACCGCGCGTCCCGGGTGGCAGCCCCGGAGAGTGGCTGGGCCGGTCTGCGCCGCCCTGGCCGCAGGCTCCGCGGGCTGGCTCGGGGCCGGGGGCGGGGTGTGGGCGCGCTCCCTCCTCCCGCTTCCCTCCTCCCGCCCGCGGGCGGGGCCCGGCCCCCTCCCCGGTACAGTCCTCGCCTCGCGGAGCTCCGGCAAGAGCCAGAGGGGGCGCGGCGAGGGTGCCAGGCCGGGCCTCCGCCTGCCGCCGGCCGGGGACAGGGCTAGAGGAGCCAGAGAATGTGCAGGCTGCCGGAGGGTGCTGGGGGAGGCGGCGATATTCCGGTCCTTGGTCGCCAACCCTTCCTCCACTGACTCCCCGCTTGGCCTTGGGGCGACCAGGAACGATAAAAATCTTGCTTCTGGGGTCTCCAGCCACTCCCTGCGGGAGTTTGGGGACCCAGGAAGCTTGATCGCAGAGGCCTTGAATGCCTATGCCTTTGGACCTTGAATTTTACAAGCGTGGGATGCTCACTCTTCCCCAACCCCTCCATTCCTTTCCGTCCAATATAGGCCTTTAGGGTGCCTGTAGGACACTTAGCCACGCTGGGGCGCAGACCCTGGGAGGCCACTTGTAGAGTGGCAGTGTAGTAGTCAAGGCATGGGGAGCCTGCAGCCTTCTAGCCTGGCTTCCTTTCCTGCCTCCATCACTACTCACCTTTCAGTGCCTCCGTTTCCACATCTGTAAAATGCAATAATAATAGCAGGTGTCAGGTAGGTTTGTTGAGCAGATAAAGGAGGTCACATCTACCTGAATCCCCATTCTAGCCATCAAGAGAGGGCCTTATTTCCCTAGCTGGAGAGATGAGGAAATTGAGGCACAAAGCATTCCAGCACTTGCTTAAGAAGTAGGACCAAGAAGTTGCACAGAAGTAGGACCAAGAACCAGTAAGTCAGAGCTCTTCCCGTGCGGGGAGGTCCAGAAGCTTTCATAGAGAATTGGTAATGCTGTCCGCCAAGATGCAGAGGTGCTGAGTGGCACAAGTGAGAAGCAAAGTCAAGGGCTGGAGGAGAATGGAGCTAGGTCTTCACTGTGGTCAGGTGTCTGACTTTCCCAAGGCAATCCAAGCCGGTGTGCATGGAGAAGTCTGGTGAGTGAAGAACAGACTAGAAGGACAGTGATAGAAATAGGAACTAGTATTGCCGTGGTTATTACCACTAATAGTATCAGTAACAACCAGCACTTATTGAGTACCTAATGAATACCAGGCCCTATAACTCTTACATGCATTATCACATTAAATCCTTGTGGGAGCCCCATAGGGACAGTTCCGCCATCATGTCTATGTTACAGAGACGTGAAGTAACTTACACAAAGCCCTCTACTTTGGCAGGACGGCCATACTTTCCAGTTTGCCTACGATAGTCCCAGATTACCTCTCCTGTCCCAGTATAATTATTAATAGCATTTCCTTTTATTCTCAGAGTTGACCTGGTTAGACAATAAGTTACACGTCACTCTAGTCAGAGGATCCTTGGGGCAGCTGGCAAAAGAAGGAGTTTAGTGCAATGTCAAAGGCTCTAAGCTCAAACCCTGGCCCAATGGCTGACTATGGGCAAAGCGCTTGGCTCCTCTGAGCCTCAAGTTTCTTAACTATAAAATGGGTATAATACCAGTGAAGGTATTTACTACTTGGAGGGGTGTTGTGAGCCCTAGAGAGATGGCAGAGAAAACAACAGTAATGAAAGTGATTACAGGCTCGGCGCCTGTGGCTCAATGGGCTAAGGCGCCAGCCACGTACACCTGAGCTGGCGGGTTCAAATCCGGCCCAGGCCCGCCAAACAACAATGATGGCTGCAACCAAAAAATAGCCGGGCATTGTGGCAGGAAACTCGCATGAGCCCACAAATTGGAGGTTGCTGTGAGCTGCGATGCCATGGCACTCTATCCAGAGTGACAGCTTGAGGCTCGTCTCAAAAAAAAAAAAAAAAAAAGAAAGTGATTACAACTTGCACCACACAAGCTCCATCCTCTTTACCCCTGGGCTAAGGAGGGCAGGCAGGAAACAACCAGGGGTTGAAAATTTCCCTATGATGATGATACTTTTGCCAGGTACTGCCTCCTCTAGCTCATTGTGAGGTGACCTGTGAGTCAAGGATTCTTGCCTCATTTTACGATGGGTAAACTGAGGCTGAGAGGAGCCCTCTCCCTTATTCACAGACTGTCTCCAGATAGAAATCTATCTGCAGGTACGCTGCATCTGATTCTGGTTCCACTCCTGATTTAAGAATCCAAGTCAGGGCTCGGCGCCTGTGGCTCAGCGGGCTAAGGCACCAGCCATGTACACCTGACGTGGTGGGTTTGAATCCAGCCCAGGCCCGCCAAACAACAATGACGGCTGCAACCAAAAAAGGGCCGGGCGTTGTGGTGGGCGCCTGTAGTCCCAGCTACTTGGGAGGCAGAGGCAGGAGACTCGCTTGAGCCCAGGAATTGGAGGTTGCTGTGAGCTGTGGATGCCACAGCACTCTATCCAGGGTGACAGCTTGAGGTTCTGTCTCAAAAAAAAAAAA
>CAUYON010200000.1:0-17767 GCA_963573935.1 Arctocebus calabarensis
CTGCACTCCTTTTGATTATAACCTATCTTTGCAAAGCTGGGTTCACAGCCATTGCTGTGATAAAATGTGCTGCATATTAGAGACTTTACCTCTTTCATGTTTACATGGATGGAGCTGGAACATATTCTTCTTACCAAAGTAACTCAAGAATGGAAGAAAAAGTATCCAATGTACTCAGTCCTACTATGAAACTAATTTGAAAGCTATAACCCAATTATAGCCCAAGAATATGGTGAAAGGGAAGAGAGAGGGGAGGGGAGGGAAAGGGGGAGGATGGGTGGAGGGAGGGTAATTGGTGAGACCACACCTACGGTGCATCTTACAAGGGTACATATGAAATTTACTAAATGTAGAATATAGATGTCTTAACACAATAACTAAGAAAATGCTGTGCAGGCTATGTTAACCAGTTTGCTGAAAGTATTTTGGATTGTATATAAAACCAGCACAATGTACCCCATGATTACATTAATGTACACAGCTATGATTTAATAAAAAAAAAAAGACATAAAGAGAAAATTTTAAAAAAGAAAAAAGAAGAACCACAGATGACAGCCCCTCCTCTTGACACCCAAAGGCATGGTATTCCCGAATCCTACTGTGAAAACACCACACTTGCATTTAGGGTTTGATGTTAGGTAGAGGAGGAAGATGTGGAAGCAGCACAGAATGTGGTAGAGGCTGAGTCACACAGTTCCAATAGTGTGCAATTCATAAAATAAATAAATTTTGAGTGCCAACTGTGCCTGCCTTTGTATTCAGCCCTGGACCGCTTGCTGCCCTCACGTGGCCCCCTTGTCAAGACAAGGTCACATGAGGAGCTACAGGCTGGACTTGGCTATTTGGCTCCATCTCACTTATAAACACAAACACCATATTGTGTTATTTAGTTCATTTATTTATTTAGACAGAGTCTCATTCTATTGCAACAGCTAGAGTGCCATGAGGTCAGCCTACCACACAGCTACCTCAAACTCCTGGTCTCAAGAGATCCTCCTACTTCAGCCTCCAATATAGCTGAGACTACAGGTGACCACCACAAAGCTTGGCTAATTTTTCTATTTGTAGTAGAAACAGGGTCTCACTTTTGCTCAGGTTGGTCTCAAACTCCTGAGCTCAGGCAATCTAACTGCCTGGGATTACAAGCAGTTATCCTGTGCTAGGATTACAGGTGTGAGCTACCACACCGGGGCTCATATTGTGTCTTTTAAATACACATCCTGTGTGTTCCACACTCTGCTAACTTAGGAGGTTGTCTGATTTCTCAGTTTCATGACGTCACTGTGATTCAGGCAGGGAGCTAAGTCCTGCCCCAGGCTGGAGCAGATCCAATCTGCTCACTTTACACAGCATCGTTTAGGTGCCTTAACCTAAAACCTGACCTCAGAAGATCTGTCATCTGGTGGTGACAGGACATGGCAAGTACTAAAGTGACCCGAGCTGGGATTCCTAGCTGGATGCCTCTGGTGCCTCCCTGCACCCACGGGTTAAGATTTGGGGAACTCTTTCTCATTTAATCTAATTTAAATTTGCTAACCAACATTATTCAAGGCTAACTGCCTGACAACTGCAATAAACCACTTTCTTGGGTCACGTTTCACCAGTGGCTGAACACAAAGAATTGGAAATAGCCTTCATTTTAGTTGGTTCCTGGAGGGCAGAGGAATAGTATATTAAATCAGACCTTCATTAAAAAGTCAGAATTGTGTCCCTGCTTTAATCTAGAGCAAATTAAACGTATGAATCATTGAGTCTTTCTCTACCCCTCAGAATCACCCATTTATTTATCCATCAGACAGATTGAACATCAAGGTGTTAAGGACTCTACTAGATGCTTAACACACATCATTTTTTTTAATTTTTTTAAATTTGAATATTTATTTATTTATGTATTTATTTGTTGTTGTTGTTGTTGCTTTTTTGGCCGGTGCCAGATTCAAACCCGCCACCCTCGGTATATGGGACCTGTGCCCTATTCCCTCAGCTACAGGTGCCGCCCAACACACATCATTTTTTAAGCCTTCGTGGCAACCCAATGGGGCATGTATTATTATCATCCCCATTTTACTGATAGGGAAACTGAGGCTCGAAGTGGTTAAGTGACTTGTTTCCCAGAGGCCACAGATCATATCAAGCCTTGTCAGCAGGAACGTACCAACCCACTACCCCTGTTAGCTGGAGAGGGGATGTGGGGCTGGGGGATAGGAGATTCTGAGAAGTAGTTGACAGTAAGACCGGGAGGTACATGTAAGATTCACTTTGAACATGAAAGCAGTCATAACAATGTAAACTATGTCCTTCAAGAATCTAGGCTGACACTTCTGTGGTCACCTCTATGAGTGGTTAGCTATGTCTATTTTTATCTGAAGGATAAGGATGATTTGTTATTTGCCAATGGTGCCCAAGAATGTTCCTTCTCACCCCTCTTCTCTCCCCCTGGGCTCCCTGGGCCTAAGTCCCCCCATCCAGGACAAAGCTTAGCGCCCACACAGGCAAGAAGAATTTAAAGAAGAATTGAGTTATGCTTCTGTGCTCCTTTCAACAGAGTCTGGGAGCAGCTAGACTAAAAGACAAAGAGGGAAAGAACATGTGTGCGAGAGATAATTTTTACTGCCTTGTAGAAGTGTGGAGGAGTCTGCCTGTCTCCTGGCCCCTGATGGGCCCAGCAATCCATCACCTGTCCTTGTGCCCTCACTCCTGCACGCACCAGCAGTTTGCACCTGCCCGAGGCGCACATTAACTTCAGCACCTGAACTAAATAACTCCGCTTCCCTTGACTGAAGCCCGCTTTGCTGGGCTGAGATCACTTTACTCCGAGAAGCCTGAGGGCAGGTCGGGTTAAGGGGAAGAAGGACTTCTAGAGTGAGTAGAACTAATGCTTTAATGAAAGGTTTCTGTTTCAGGGTTCCTGAAAAGTGTGTAGCTTAATTCTTTGTGTTCTTTGTACTTTGATTTTTTTTTAAGTTTTTACTTTTTGCTTAAAAAGAACACACCACATCGTATGTTTTAATTGTGGGAAATGACAGGCAATGTGGCATGTTGTTTAAACAACACAACATATAAGAAAAAATTACAAGGAAAGGAACAGGGGAAGAACTTTTAAAGATTCATTTGCTAGCCAATCTTTAAGAGCTATTGCTTCTTGTCTTTATTTCATCATTCACTATTTCTTTAATTTTTTCTACAATGCTCCAGTTAGTATATATAATACATGAAAAAAATATAAATATAACGATTTACAACAATAATCCTTTTGCTACTGACAAGATCATGTTTGTCATTACCGCCAGGAATATTTTCTTAAATATTTTCTTTATGTTCAGGCTTTGGCAATATTAATCTATTTATATACAGAACCATATCTGTGGATGCATTGCAGAAATAAAATTAAAATGAGATTTATAACAGGAAAAAGCTGTACATTATCACGTCACTGGCAAGATGAATGTTTCCACACTCTGACCTGTCAGTAGGGACCCCACTCCCAGCTCACATTTCACACAGGCTCATTCATACAGCTCATCACAGGGCCCTTAATGGCCTGATGAGACTTCCACAGTGAAAAGGACTTTTTGCACAAGTGAGAGTAGAGTGCTAAGTGTTTACTGAGACAGCGGGTCCAGCTCAGCGTCCCCCAGGCCAGCCATCTGCAGAGCCAGACACTGTGCTGTGGCCTGTGAGAAACAGAGGCACTCAGTTGGAGAGTGATTGCGCTTTATAAGTAAGTGCTCTTGAATGACAGACGGAGTAAAACATCCAGGAGAAAGCAGACATTTGGGGTGCAGTTTTGTATTTAGGGGAGCAGACCCCTACAACTGAAAGGGGCCCTTCTAAGATGCATCAGACTAGCTTGAGTAAAGTGAGAGTGATGATGACCTTTTGTTGAGTGCCTTCCAAGAGCAGAAGTTTATAGAAGTGACTGCTACCGAAAGTTCATAGTTAATGTAGGTGATTGTAGGTTAACTTTACAAATGAGAAAACTACGGCTCAGAGGGATTAGGTGACCTGCTCTGAGGGGCAAGGGGGGTGTCCAAAATTCAAAGCCGGGCTTGTGTGACCCCAAAGTGCCTGCACCTCCTTTCTATGTAATACACAGAGATGCCCAAGAAATGCCGTGTTTTTTGGTCCCAAACCTGTCTCAAGAGAACTTAATCTGTTGCGTTTTATTCCTGTAACGCAGGATAGAATCACGTTTAACTTTGTACTTTAATACAAAATGTAGGCGATTTGGTTTGAAAAATAGAAAGATGACTTACTTTGTTCTTCATCATTAAAACTATAACTTAGTAAATATTATTTTAAAAATTAAGGGAGATTCTTAAATGAATACAATGTATAGTTTTCAAATGGGAGAGAGAGAACAAAAAACTCGATGCAGGAACTTTAAAATTATTTATCACATCTGGCCCACTGCCTGTTTTTGTCTGGTTGATGAGCTGAGTGACTTTTACAGTGCTTAATGGCTGGAAGGAAAAAAATAAAACCTCAAACAAAGAAAAATATTTTATTACATGAAAAATGTATGACACTGAAATTTCAGCCCCCATAAATATAGTTTTACTGGAACACAGCATGTCCCTTTGTTTATGTGACATCCTTGGTCGTGTCAGTGATCTGTGGACAGAGTTGGGAAGCAGCATTCGAGACGTATGAGGTTCTCTCCTCACTACACACGTGGAAAATCTTTTTTTTTTTTTTTTTTTTAATAGGGAGTGCTTCACGAATTTGCGTGTCCTCCTTACCCAGGGCTCTGCTAATCTTCTCCGTATTGTTCCAACTTTAGTATATGCGCTGCTGAAGAGAGCACCACGCTGCAAATCTTGAATGGAATAGGTCTGCGTCACCAGGCCACAGTGACTATCTGTAACAGTGTTCTCAGGGCCCTATGTATTGATTGACCATAACTCACATTTTCTCTTCCCAATCATATCAAAACAAGAAAAGAAGAAAAAAGTAAGCTCAAAATCTTGCAATTTTAAGGCACAGTGGAATGTGAATTATGTTGTTGTTGCCCAATCAGACAGTGCAACATTGTGTTTATTATACAAAGATGGCGCACCTGCTAAAAGAACACCTTCTCCAACAGCATGACCAAGCAATATTGCTTCCTAGTAGAAGCCACGGTGAGGAAAATTAGAAAACTTAAAATGAGCTCTCACACCATGGCAGAATTTATTTACAAAAATAAGAAAATGAAAATGAGGCTGCAACCAAAGTATGTTTCCAAGTGTCTCGTTTTGAGCCGAGCAGGGAGAGCCATGCACCCATGATGAGTTAATTAAGTCATGCTTGATTATAGCAGTCAAAGACATGTACCCAGAAAGTGTCCAGAAACAATAAACTTGTGTAAGACTATTAGCTTTCTGTTTCAACTTCATACTGTTATAATTGACATATTAGAATTTGATTGTCATCAGTAATTTTTTGTGGTAATTTGTTTTCTCTGTTGCCACAGAAATATCACAAACTATCCTTGTTTTGCCCCTGAATCCACCTAGCCTAACATGTTCACTATCTGCCCTTCCAGGAAAAAAAAGTCACTGACCCCTGACTTAGCAGATAACACAAAAGGAGAATAGGAAAGAATATTCAACAGCAAGCACTAAATGACCTATTAGAAAGAAATCCCAACACATCTGAAATCCTGACAAATGCAAATGGATAAACTCCACTAACAAACAGAGAGGATTAGATTTGTATATTTTTAACCTAGCTATAAGATGTTAACAAGAAATAGACCCAGAATAAGAACTCAAAGAAAATTGAGAGACAGAAGAGCTAGTCAAATGTTAACTTACAAAGTAGATTTCAAGTCAAAAATACTAATATAGATAAAGAAGAAACCACCATAATGATAAAATAATTGACCATAAGTAAGAAAGAGAATATATGCAAACAATAATATAGGCTTGTAAGGAATAAAGGAAAACTGACAGAAATGAACAAATTTAACACTGAGTAGTATCGAACTAACCAAAAAAAAAAAAAAAAAGGAAGAAATATTAGTGAGGTTATAGATTTGACAACCAAGATTACCAAAATTAATATCATTGATAGAGAATCTTTCATGAAATATAATAATGATATACATTCTTTAAAAGTAAAATACTTTATTTTATAAACGAATCACAGACTAGGTCACAAAGGGACATCTCAACAATGATCAAAAAACCTTGACACGTGATTTTCTGATCACGATGCAATTAAATTAGAAACCAAAAGGGCGGCGCCTGTGGCTCAAAGGAGTAGGGCGCCGGCCCCATATGCCAGAGGTGGTGGGTTCAAATCCAGCCCTGGCTAAAAACTGCAAAAAAAAAGAGTATCTGAAATGGAAATTAGAAACCAACAATAAAATATCATTAAAAATCTCTGGATACTAACTCAAATTCTTAAAATTCATAAATTCAGTTCATAAGAATGTCATGGGTTTTAAGAGAGAATAGAAGCGAACAATCGTAGAAGTGCGTCTGAGATTCTGTTAGGAGGAAGTGTTGACATTACATGGATTCAATGGACTTATTTAGGAAAAATATATAAAAGTAATTGTCATGTTTTCAATGCAAGAAAATAGAAAACAATGAATTTAAAGGACCAAGAAGGAAAGAAATAACAGTAAGGACAGACCAGTGAAACAGAAAACAACGGAGAGAATCGACAAAGCTAAGTGTTGGTTCTTTGAAAAATGGAGAGAGGCAAAACGTCAACAAGACAGACGGAGAAGAAGGAAAAGGGAGTGATAAACTCTATGAGGAGGGATGAACCCCTCAGTCTCTCCCTGCCCTGTCCCTGAAGGGCCAATTGCACGCAGAAGTCCCCGCCACACACATGTTCACGGGTTGCTCCAGGTTCTTGCCCCAAGGGCTACGCAGGTGCGAGTTGCTGCAACTCGCTCCTGTGTCTTCAAACTCAACGTCAGTCCTGCAGTGAAGACACGTGTATCAACCTGCCTGGCAGAGGTCTCCGCATGGGTGTCCTCCAAGCACCTCCAACTCCACCCATCTGAAGCAGAACTTGTCTCCTGTCATCTCAGAGAGAAGAATTCAGCATGCAGGTGGGAGCCAGACAGTGGTAAGGCACACGGGGGTGAGGCAAGGGAGTGGGGCAGGACGATGTGGGCAAGTATTTCAAGTCCGACCCCAGAAAAGAAGGAGAAGGAGGCATAAATCCGTTTTGATTTTGCTCGGTGTTCAGGTGAAAGTATTCGGAGCATGTTTAAATACAGAGGATAAAGGGCCAGCAGGAAGGGAAAGTAAAAAATTAAGACAGGCCAGGCAAGAGCAGATGGAGACCGTCCCTGAGAGAGCGAGAGGCATATCAGAGGCAAGGAAGGGCGTGGCAGAAGGGAGGCGAGCACCCCTTCCTCCCTTTTGGCTAGAAGGAAGTTCGCAGCTCCGGGAGGGCGAGGCTGTTCCCATCGGAGGTGGCGGAGGTGGCGGTAGGTGAGAGGCAGTAAGTGTGAAGAAGGAGTGCTGTGGGCAAGTCCAGTGGGGAAGAACAGAAGTGACTAACTCCCTAAAAGTTGAGAGGACACCGCAAGGGGCCAGAAGGGGGGAGGGACTGGGTCCTTCCTTGAGTCTAAATCCAGCACCAAGGACCCACCTAAAATCTAAAATCTATGCTGATTATCTTCAAATAATTATTTCTAACTAAAAATGATGATTGAAGTTGTGTTGGTTGAAAGAAATGTAAAAATTCAAGCTTGTTAGAGCCAGAAGGGCCCTTTAGAACATTAATGCAGGGATGGCAACACACAGCAGGTGCTTCTCCCGCAGAAGACAGCAGTGATCAATCACTGGGCTGTTCCCAGCTCCGTCCTGATTCATCTGGGGGATCTTTCTTATTATTGTCCTCCAGGAAGCCATTCGCTGTCTATCAGAGGTCGTCTGTGGAATTAAACCTGTTTCCAGCCATGATGATGTAAATGAAAAGTTATGTCAAGGTCAAGTAATTGGTTCAAAGTAGGGCTGCCAGTTCGTGCAGAGCAGATTCCCACCTTTTGTCATTGTAAAAGACCGTGGAAAAGGGAGCAGATACCTCTTATTTCAATCATAACAGTATAACTAATAATAGAGCCAGTTCTTGAGTGATATGGTTCTAGCACTTTGTGAAAATAAAACAGATATCTTTAGAAAATGAAAAGAAACATTAAGAAAACTTCCAAAACAGAAATGCTGCAGGCTCCGTCTGTCAAGCTTGACTTTAAGTGGCCATGCAGGCAGCCCTTTGTGTTGGGAATCTCAGGCACTGCTTCCCACGATGTCTCAGAACCTTTACCAACTGTATTGCACTTCTCATAAGTATGACTTCCAACAACTGTCATTTAATGATATATTTATATTTTACAAATAAGCCACCCTCTTCTTCAACTACTTTAAATTTATTGTGTAAATATGGATCACCCTTCTAATAATCCTGTAAGAAGACATGGTAATAGCTGCATGTAGATACCATTATTACTCCATTTTGAGGATGAGGAAACTGAGGCACAGAAATGCGAAGCTTCAGGAAGGTCACACAGCTGGAAGATGGCAGGGCCGGGATGTTGAGTCCAGGCCACCTGGTCCACAGCCGAACCCATAAGTACCCCCAGGGCATCCTCTTGGCAGAATTCATAAGTCATGACCAATAACACGTATATCAGAAAATATCTTGTTCTTAAAGAACATCCTAGGTAGATTAAAATTTTATCTTGACTTTAAAGATACTACTAAATAAAGGGTTAGACACCAGCAATGTTCTTAAAAAAAAAAGACAAATTCCAAGAAACAGAGAGCATATAGGAATTTTACTGGCCTTCAAGAATGTTTATTTTTGGATGTGATTGGTAGAAATCACAGGCTTTATAACAAATACTTGCCTCAGAAACTTCTGATCTATAAAGATGTGAACATAAATCTAGCAGAATAACTTTATGGTAGAGTAACACCACCTGCCAACTTTCCAACGCAGGACCTTAACAGGTAGAGGGAAACATGAGCTCTGGGTCACCTTCATTCAGTTCTAACCCAGCCTTTGAGAGGAGAGGAATCACTAGGTTTTCTTTAATGGCGCATGTCCTGCACAGGTAAGTCCTTGTTTTCCAACTTCTCTGTTTGCTTCCATTGGTAGGCTGGGAAGGGAGGTTGAACAGATAAAACTCCATGCCTGGGCCCATTAAACCTCCCCAGTTCTGGCAGTGCCTGTGGCTCAAAGCAGTGGGGCACCAGTCCCATATGCCCGAGGTGGCCGGTTAAAACCCGGGTCTGGCCAAAAAAACAAAAACCACAAAAACCTCCCCAGTTCTTACAGCACGTCACTAAAACAAAGTTCTGGCACCATCTTGGGGGCAGCCCAAAATTTAGCTTCTAATTTGCTCACAGCTGGGGCCCCGACCGCTGCTCAGAGAAAAAAGGCTGCTGCTCCAGGCCACCCAGCTGTGAGCCTCCTGAGCCCCATCCGTTTCATCACTCCCACCCCCTCAACTCTCTCTCCACAGTGTCCTGTTGGGAAGGCCTCCAGGATAGAAGAGGTGCCTCTCTCTGGGACCCAAGTGACCAAAGACAATGACAACTTGGAATTAGAGGAAAAAACATAGTTGAATTTGCTGAGAAAAACCGAGTCTGCACGGAAGGTGGTGATTAGTGCATCATTTTAATCCCTTCCTTTCTTCACCAACCCACCAACTGGTATCTGAGATGAAATCTGAGAAGCTAACAACAGGAATGGCATACGCTTTAGATCCCAAGTTTAGATCTTGGTTAACCATAATTAGCCCACTGAGTTCTACCGCCTTCACCGCCAGAGAGCAGGAATAGTGGGGTATTTTTAAACGTGCACTGGGAACCTTAATAACGATCACACTTTGCCAGATTCAGTGAAAGAAATTACACAAGGCTGACTTCCCAGGGGCCATGCTAATCTTCTTCCCCTTCTAAAAAATAGTATTTGAGGACACATGGATGTGAAGTCACCTGTGCCCAGTCCAGAGCAGTGTTGCCGTAACATCTTCAGTAGGGAAGTCACTGCCTGAACACTGAAGAATTGAGAAAAGGGCTAAGAAAGAGTAGAAAATAAGGAATGAGCCCACAGGGCAGCCAAGCATTGATATTCAGCTGAGATTAAATCATTTATGAGCAATCAAACAAAGCCCCATTAGTCAAGATCAAGGTTTTCCTACTTCATCATTTTTATTTGCTAATTAAAGTAACATTTACTTCTCAACACTGTCCACCTAACTAATATTCTCTTTGAAACTATGAGATGAAATCTAAGAAAATTCATATTTAACTCAGAGGTTTGTGTTGCATTTCCGACGCCCTCCCTTCTGTACTTACGTTCTTCAGCATTACTGGAGGAATTTGTTCATGTGAATTATTTCCCATATCGCTTCGTGAAGGAGGAACTGGGCCTTGTTACTTCTTCCTGTGGTGCCTCCATGGGGTTCCTACCTGGACCTTCCATGCATGTTACCGATGGTCATAAAGGTGGCGCCACTGAGTCCACCAGCTAGAGGGCGGCCCTGGCTAACCAGCTCAGTCTCTGTTGCTGATCTTTGCCAGGAGGCCGCAGAGCGAAATGCTACAGGGCCAGGAAAAGAACATGTATTTTTTTGTGTGTGTGTTTTTTTTTTGGCCGGGGGTGGGTTTGAACCTACCACGTCTGGCGTATAGGGCCGGTGCCACCCAAAAGGACATGTATTGAGTGACTAGTGTATACTGGACACTGTGCTAGGGTGCTAGGAGTGTTTAGGTTTCATGATTCTTTTCAGTTTCCTGGAAGACTCAGAACAATCTCAGGCATTAAATTTTAATACTGGTATCAAAAAATCAAGGGTGCCTGTAACAGTCTTGCTGGAGCCACATTTTGCAAAATAATGTTTCTCCACTGCTCCAGTAAGAGCCTCCAGCCTCCAGGCCTCCTCCTGGCTTCCAAAGTGTGGTAGCTACTAAAGTGAAAGCTCCGCCCCACTCTTTCTCTGCTCACCCCCAGGGCTCAGCGCTGGTGTCCCTGTCCCTCTCCCCAGCCCGTTCTTCTCTCTCTTCCTCAAAGCTCCCTAGAACCCCTCCCCAGCTCACACACCAAGAGAGACCGAGAAAGAGGAGCGTAGATGTGCAGAGTTGAATCTCTCTGTTGGGAAGTTGGGAGAATATTAGTCAACACAAAAAAGTTCTATGAGACAGAAGATATAATCATAGAATTTTACAAAGTTCAGCTACAAATAACATGAAATGTGTTAAAATGGCATAAACGATGCATATTTAAAATAGTATTAACAATGCGATTTAACTGAAAATCATGATATACTTCAAGTAGGAGAGAGAGGACAGGGGGAAGAGGTGGTGAGGTGAGGCTGGGACTAAGCCTATACCCTATATTGTAGGAGACCAAAAGGAAACGTCTACAGATGAAAAAAGAAGCAGAAGAAATCAGTGGGGAGATGTGTTGCTTGGAAGTATGGACCTAAAGATCATAAAAACTAGCTAGAAAGATTATAAATCCAGCTGACCCTTGAATAGCACAGGTGTAAACTACACACTCCACTCCTGGGCAGATTTTCTTTCCTCTCTGTCGCCCACCCCGTCCTCCTGCTCAGCCTTCACTCTCCCGTGAGGACAATGAGAAGGAAGACCTCTGTGACACATGCACTTCCACTGACCCTGCCCTGCAACAGCATCGTGCTGTTTTATGCTTTTTCTTGCTCTTTAGAAGATCTGCCCTCTGGAAAGGCTCTGGGCATTTAACAGGCATTTAAAATCTCTCTCCCCGCCCAGGTTTTTTTACCGGCATTCCCGTGCTAATCTATTCCCTTCTGAGCTTCCAGGAGAGGGGCGGAGCTTTCACTTCAGTAGCTACCACACTGGAAGCCAGGAGGAGGCTTCGAAGCTCTTACTGGAGCAGTGGAGAAACATTACTTTGCAAAATGTGGCTCCAGCAAGACTGTCACAGGCACCCTTGATTTTCCCTTCTCTCCATGCCTCTCGGGGCCTTGCCTTCTCCATGTTTTCTTTTTAATCCCCCAGTTTCTCCTTCTCTTCATTGCTCTTTTTCTCCTACATTTTACTAATGTTCAAAAATATACATATTCTGTCTCCTGCCTTTTACACACTCAGGACAGTCGGATCTATTCATCCATCTATTCATTTTTTTTTTTTTTTGTAGAGACAGAGTCTCACTTTATCGCCCTCGGTAGAGTGCCATGGCATCACACAGCTCACAGCAACCTCCAACTCCTGGGCTTAGGCGATTCTCCTGCCTCAGCCTCCCGAGCAGCTGGGACCACAGGAGCCCACCACAACGCCCGGCTATTTTTTTGTTGCAGTTCAGCCGGGGCTGGGTTTGAACCCGCCACCCTCGGTATATGGGGCCGGCACCATGCTGACTGAGCCACAGGCACCGCCCTATTCATTTTTTTTTAAGAACAGTTTTATACTTACATGAACAAGGTGATGATGGAACAAACAGCCTGTAATTAACATCTTACATTAGTACGGCACATTCACTACAATCGATAAATCAATATTGATACCTTATTATTACTTGGGCCCGTGCCCTACTCAGATTTCCTTAGATCATTTTACCTAATGCCCCTTTCCTGTTCCGGGATCCCTGCAGGAAACCACATGTCGTCTGAGGCTCCTCTTGCTGTGATGGTTTCTCAGACTCTGTTGCCACTTGAGCACTGGTCATGTATTTTGTAGAATATTCCTCAGTTTGCATCTGTCTGATGGATTCCTCATGCTTAGGCTCAGATTGAGGTGTTTTGTTTTTCTTGGAGAAAGATGGCAGCATTAAGGTGCCACTTTCATCACATCATATTATGATTTATCTTGTTGTTATGAAACCTTGGTCTCCTGGCTGTGGGACTGTGTGTTGGGTTTCTTCGTTGTAGATTTTCCCTTTCCTCCCTCTTTCATACCAGACCCTCTGGAAGAAGTCACTGTGTGCAGAGTGGGGACGTCCGCCCCTCCTCCTTGGGAGCAGTGTCCTGCATCGAGTATTTGGAATTCTGCATGGAACATTTGTCTCTTCTGTTTTATTTATTTACTAATTCATGTATTTACATCATTATGGACTCATAGGTATTTTGTACTTTGGTTACAATCTGGTTGTATTTTATTTGTTTTCTTGCTCTCAAAGTGCTCCAACTATTGGCCTTTTCAAATAGTTGAGTGTTCTGTATCTGTTGTTTTGTTTTGTTTTCTAATAAAGCAGTGACAGTTCTGTACCTTTCAACGTACCTGTATCAGTGCGAGGTGGTGGGGTGGTTAGTTTAGGTTTGGTTTGGGTTTTAGTTTTGAGTACTTCCTCGCATTCTGGCTATACAAGACGACCCAGATTCATTTTGTTTATTTCCTGCCCCAATCCTCGATTTTTCCAAGGTTCCTTTTACGGGAGAACAATATTAGAAGCCCAGATACGGTCACTATGTCTGCTCTGTGATCCCTGGGTGTCGTTACTACTGGGTTCTCTCAGCTGATGGCGAGGGCGTACACATGTGTACACGGCCTTCAGACAGAGGTATGAAGATGTTTGTGAAGGGAACTCGCTATAGCTACATTAAGACAAACATGAGCTCATAGTGGCGTCCCTGATTCTAATCTATTGCCATACGGATCATTCCGCCCTTCTCTCCTTGTTTATTTGTGAACTCCAACAGTGAGAAAGAACGGCGGCCTCTGTTCATTTGCTTAATGCTCAGTTCCAGTGTACATGAGTAGCATTATCAGAATTGCTAATCGAATGTCCACAGGAAACAGCTTTATCAGCTTGCCAACGGTGGTTATGCAAGTTGCATCTGCTTGGGTCAGGCAGACTCCTCCTATTTCCCAGGTTAATTAGGTCTGCACATCTCCCAGGATCCTTTCAGTTAGGCTGTTTCCCACATTTATAACGTGTTCAGATGCTCTGGTCCCAGCCTGCTTCCTTCCTGGGATTCCCCAACCTCTTAAATGATTTTTTAAATGTGCATACATTTGATGTCTACATTAGATTACATATGTGTCATTTACACACATGCGTTTTCTGCAGGTAAAGTTCTCTGAGCTTTGACAAATGCATATTGTCATGTGCCCACCATCACAATAACAAGGTAGTTTCATTGCCCTAAAGAAACTCAGACCCTCTTCTTCAACCCTTTCTTTCCTTGACGCTCCGCCACTATATATTCCACTGTAGAGGTATAGCATAGTTTGCTTACGCACTCACATATTGAAGGGCATTTTAGATGCTTTCAATGTTTGGCAATAAATAATAAAGCTGCTATAAATACTTATCATTATGAATAAAGCCAAAGGTTTTTTGTTTTGTTTTGTTTTGTTTTGTTTTGTTTTTTGAGACAGAATCTCACTTTGTCACCCTCAGCAAAGTGCTGTGCCATCATAGCTCACAGCAACCTCAAACTCTTGCCTTAACCTCCCTGGTAGCTGGGACTACAAGCGCCTGTCCAAGGCCCACCTATTTTTAATAGAGACGGGGTCTCTTTGTTGTTCAGGTAGGTCTTGAACTCCTGAGCTCAAACAATCCACATGCCTTAGCCTCCCAGAGTGCTGGGATCACAGGAGTGAGCCACTGTACCCAGCGGCTATAGGCTTTTGTATGGACATAGTTTTTCAAATTTGTTGTGTAAATCCCTAGGAGAAAGATTGCTGGATTACATGGTAAGACTATGCTCAGCTTTGTAAAAAACTACCAAGCTCTTTTGAAAAGTGGTTGTATCATTTTTTCATTCTCACCAATAATGAATGCAAATTTCTGTTGTTTTACATACTCACCAGCAATTGATATTGTCAGTTTTTTGGGATTTTAGTCATTCTGGTATTTGTGCAATAGTATTTCACTGTTGTTTTAATTTGCAATTACCTAATAGTAAATGATGTTGAGCATCTTTTCATATGCTTAATTGTCATCTGTACATCCTCTTTGGTGATAATGCCTTCAGATAATTTGCTCATTGTTAAAAAGAGCTGTTTATTTCCTTCTTGTTGAATTTTAGAGTTCTGTTAGCATACAAAAATATCTTTATAGTATACAAGTCCACTAAAATGCAAGTTCTTTGGAACAAAGATTTGTGTTTTGCAAAAATTTTCTCTCTGTAGACTTTTCTTTTAATAGTATCTTTGCAGAATAGAAACTTTTATTTTTAATAAATTTCTATTTATGAATTTCTTTTATTTATGGCTTGTGCTTTTGATATTATGTCTAAAACTCATGACCTACAAAACTCATTGTTTTCTCTCCTGTGTTGTCTTCTAGAAGTTTTACATTTTACATTCAGGAATATGAACCATTTTAAGTTAATTTTCCTGAAAGATGAAAAGTTGATGATTTAAACTGTTTTTTTCATATGGTATCTAATCATTTCACCACTATTTACTGAAGAATTCAACCCTTCCTCCATTGGAGTGCTTTTTTCTTGGAGATCAGGTGACCACATCTGTGAGGGTCCATTCCTGAGCTCTCTGTGTTTTTCCATTGATTTTTGTCCCTATTGTCTCGCTATACCCAGCTGTCTTGATTATTTGATTTTACAGTTAGTCTTATAATGGGGTAGCCTTAGTCTCTTCATAGTTATTCTTTCTCTTAGCATTGTGTTATCTATTCCAGATCTTTAGCCTTTTAATATAAATGTTAGAATAAATTTATAAATATGTTCAAGGTATCTTGTTGAATTTTGATTGGGATTGCATTGAATCTCTAAGAAAACATTGGGAAGAATTACATCTTACCGACATTGTGTTTTTTAGTTCAGGTACATGCAATTTCTTTCTACTTGCTTAGATCTTTCTTGATTTTTTTCCTCCTCAGAGATTTGTGGTTTTCTGTACATAGATTCCATACATATTTTGTTAGATTCATACTAAGTATTTATTTCTTGCATGTTATTACAAATAGGTTTTTCTTTTTAAATTTCAAATCCAATTGTTCATTTATGGTATGTAGGAAAGTAATTGACTTTTGTATATTTACCTTGTATCCTGCAACTTTTCTATACTCACTTTATAATGAATAGTTCCAGGAGCATTTTTGCCTATTCTTTGGGATTTTATACATAAATAATCACGTCATCTGCAAAAGCAAAGACAGTTTTATTCTTTCCTTCCCAATTAGTCTAACTTGTATTTCTTTTCCTTATCTAACTGCACTAGCTATGACTTCCTGTACAATATCAAAAAGGAGCAGTAAGAGAGGAAGGAAATCCTGTCTTGTTCTTCATCACATGGGGAAAGTGTCTCGTATTTCACCATTAAACATGATGTTAGCTCTAGGTATCTGTAGATGTTCTTTATTGAGTAGAGGAAACCATCTGCAATTCCTAGTTTCCTGAGAATTTTTGTCATGAATATATGTCAGATTGTGTCAAATGCTTTTCTCTATCAATTGATATAATTGCATAATTTTCTTTCCTTCTAAGTGTGTTAAAATGGCTTACTTTTTATATCTAAAGATCAGGTTGTTTGATTTTCAACTGTTGAACTATCATACATACTAGACTAAATCTCAATTGATCGTGGTTTTTAATTCTTTCTATACATTGATGAATTCAGTGTGCTGATTTTATGTTGAAGACTTCTGCATCTATGTTCAAGAGAGATATCGGTGATTTTCCTTTCTTTTTATAAATTGTCCTTGTCTGGTTTTGATACACATATTAGGGTAATGTTGGCCTCATAGAATAAGTTAAAAAGCATTTCTACTGTTTCTGTTTTCTGGAAAGGATTGGGGAGAAGTAGCATCATTTCTTCCTTAAATGTTTGTTAAAATTCAGTAGTGAAACCACGTTAGCACAGTGCTTTCTTTTTTGGAAGGTCATTAATTAGTGTTTTAATTGCTTTAATAGATATAGACCTGTTCAGAGGTCTTATTTCTTTCTTTTGGTGAGCTTTGCTAGTTTGTCTTTCAAGGAACTGGTTTATTTTATCCTGGTTATCAAATTTGTGGGCAGAAAGTCATTCATAGTGTTCTTTTTTTTTTTTCTTTTTGTAGAGACAGAGTCTCACTTTATCGCCCTGTGTAGAGTGCCGTGGTGTCACACAGCTCACAGCAACCTCCAACTCCTGGGCTTAGGCGCTTCTGTTGCCTCAGCCTCCCTACTAGCTGGGACTGCAGGTGTCCACCAGAACGCCTGACTATTTTTTTTTCCTCATTAAACTTTGTTTTAATGGGTCTCAAAATTCTGTGACAGATTTTTGGTCATGTTGTTTCCATTAAAAAGTACTGATTTTTAAAACTAATAACTTAAAACTGCCACACAAAAAGAAACAAATGGTCCACAAAACATTTTCCTTTCCTTCTGAAGGTTTTACGATGCATTGTTATCATTAACCAGTCTTTTACTGGTTGGCCTTAAATGGCCAATTGAAACAAACAGTTCTGAGACTGTTCTTCCACCACTGATTAAGACTGGGGTGGCAGGTAGTAGAGATAATATTCATTTAGCCTTCTGAGCTTTCTGGGCAGACTTGGTGACCTTGCCAGCTCCAGCAGCCTTCTTGTCCACTGCTTTGATGACACCAACAGCAACTGTTTGTCTCATGTCACGAACAGCGAAACAACCAAGAGGAGGGTAATCGGAGAAGCTCTCAACACACATGGGTTTGCCAGGAACCATATCGACAATGGCAGTGTCACCAGATTTCAGGAATTTAGAGCCATCTTCCAGCTTCTTACCAGAGTGGCGATCAATCTTTTCCTTCAGCTCAGCAAACTTGCAGGCAATGTGAGCTGTGTGACAATCCAGTACAGGAGCATAGCCAGCACTAATTTAGCCTGGATGGTTCAGGATAATCAC
>CAUYON010200001.1:0-46009 GCA_963573935.1 Arctocebus calabarensis
CTTAAACACAAAGGCGATTATGTTAAGAGGTTAGAATCCCCTGCCCACAATGAAATGGGATTTCTTGTTCTTTTCTTATTAATAAGTTTGAGTTATTTGTGGATTCTGGTTATCAAACATTTGTCAGAAACATAACCTGCAGATATCCTCTCCCATTCTGAGGGCTGTCTGCTTGCTTTACTTACTGTACTCTTTACTGTACAGTGCTTTTTAGGCCCAGGATGAAGGAGGGAGGGGGGTGGGAAGAGAGGGAGGAGATCAGATAGAGGGAGGGTGAGTGGTGGGATCAACCCTATGGTGCATATTGCAAGGGTACATGTCAGATCTATTAAGTATAGAGTATAAATGTCTTAACACAATAATTAAGCAAATGAGGTGGGGGATATATTAACCAGTACAATGTAAGCATTCCAAATTGTATATGAAATCAGCACATTGTACCCCATAAATACATTAATGTATACATGATCTACCTCTTTATAATTTATCTCTCTTAAAAAAAACAGAGATAGAGTCTGGGGGAGTGATTAAGAGGGCTACACCCTAGGAAATGGAATTAATGCCATTATAAAGGAGGCTTCAGAGAGACACCTGGAATTTCTATTTCTTCTGCTGTCAGAGGACACAATTCTCTTTCTTGTTTTCCATGTGAAATCATAGCAAGAAGCTGCTTTACGAGGAGAAGACTTCATTAGACACCAAGTCTGTTGGCATTTTGGTCTCAAACTTCCTAGTCTCGAAAACTATTATCCGAATAAGGTGTTTTGTTAATAGCGGAGGGAATAGATTAAGATATTGTGTGATAGGATTATGGAATGTGATCCATCATCATAGGCAAAAGCTGGTGATGAATTGGCCAAAAAATTGAGTATGTCTAATTCAGTTTGATAAAACAAGAAGCTGGTGATGAATTGGCAAAAAAATTGAGTATGTCTAATTCAGTTTGATAAAACAAGAAGGGGAGACTCATAGATGAAGAACAGAACCTGGCCTGGATGTGTCTGACAGTGTCAAAACCTCTCAGTTCATGTTTTACTCCTATGGGTGTCCCTAGACCCTGTAAAGTAAATTCTTTAGTTTAAGAAGCCATTTATTTAGGAAGAACATGCCCCTATGCCAAGAAATCTATATGAGTTTCTTCACTCGCTCTCTTTTCAAGCAATGAGACTTTTCTAGAAAAGAAAATGCTTTTGTTAAAATTGCATATAGCAATCTGTAATCTATAGGAGTTGATCTTTCCACAGCATCCACATTAATACAGAGGTAAAATACCCAGGTGAAAATGTGAATCAAAAATAAAAAAGAGAAGTACTCCCAAATTTGCTTCTCCCTGAATTGGGACAAAATCATTTAAACACTTATACATTGCCTACAACATCTAAAAACAGGTAAGAAAATTTCATGAACTATAAACATTTACTATCACATTTTATTTTTCATTTAGAAAAGCTTTGTACACATGAGTCAAACATGTCTACCAGAGAAGCCACGTATAAGATGATAATTGCTTCTTTCATTCAGTCCACATCGCTGACTGAGCAGGAGAAATCAGAAAGTCCACTCTGTCTATTGAAGTTTTGGGTCATAATTTTCTGAATTTCACTTAACTTGTAATTTAAATTATAAGATTGGTAAATATTTAATGGGGAATATTAAAATCAGTGTTCTTATATTTGCCATGATTTCCTATAAAAAACATTACTTACATAAAATAGTTTTCTACATGTGGATATAAAATTCACTCATATCTGTGCTACTTTACATTTTATTTGTATATACAATAACTTGAGAAAGATACAGTAGAAATGACATTTTGATTTAGCTACTGTCTTAATAAATTCCAAAAGTTAAGTTACAATTCAGAAAAAAAATCATAAAACACTTGTGAATTTGGATGTTATATTCAAAATGAGACCATATTGATTCACTCTTGCCCCTTGCTATTCTAATACTTAGAGCAGCAAGTCAAAGTTACCATAGACATAAGGGATAATCATCATGTTCCTCAGGGACTGTGACAACTTTTAATTATTAAAAGAAAAGCAAATTATTTCTCAGAAATGAAAACATTAGGTACGTTAAGAGTTGTATGTAATTTTTGGATTAAAAATTCAGTACCGTTCAATAAGTATTTTGATTTAAAAAATAAAAATGAACAAAGAATTCTAAGCTACACTTTTCCTGAAGTAGGCATGCTGCCAAAACATTAACAGTCTGACCTAAAATATATATTTATCTTTACTCCTTTTCAGAAAAAAATGAATTGGATTTGTTGGAAAGAATGCTTTGAAGATATGAGTTTAATTTTTCTTCTACCAGGGTATCTATTCCTTCAAACATTGGCTTTTTAAATATAATAATACAAACACTGGTTTTTAAATGCTATCTGGAAATAAATACTTAAATATATATAATGTATATGTATATATTCTTTATATATAAAACCTATTCAACATATTCACGTAAAATATACGTATTTATATAGAAATTATAAATATTGTTCAGAGGACTTAAAGTACTTTAGAACCATCATATTTTGTTATGGGAATGAGATTATTTTTCAGTGACATCAAAGGCTATATTAAATTGCATAATTGGTTAGTCAGAATTCTAACAGATTTTAAGCAAAAAATTACTTATTTGTGTTCATTGCATGCACCGCATCATACTATGTATTTTAAACCTATACAGTAAATGGGGTCATGTGCCTTGTAACAAATTTAACTCATATATATAGAAAATAATATATGAATATAATGTTAAATAATTATTTTATTTATTAAATAACATTTTTGAGCAAAAATTATATTAAGTGCAATAGGAATAAGAAAATGAAACAACTTATTTTACTCTTTGGAGAAGGGTGATAAAGAAGAAAGTAAAAAATAATCAAGACAGAATCAAATAAAGTTTAACATACATATATGTATTGACACATGTGTAGGGAGCCAGCCCCCACACAAAGGGTGAGCGTCCCCAGTGCTTGGTGGTGATGAAGGATGGGGAAATTAAAGACAATAGAAATAGAGTAGAATTTATAGAGCGGACCTTGGAGGTCTATGCAAGAGACAGCTACAGCTCTGAACCCTGGATGCACTCGGTTTTTGTTACATCTCTTGATCAACAGATGAATGTTTCCAACAAGAATATATGTCATCCTTGTGGTTTCTCATTCCCTATTTCTCCATTACCCACCTGATTAAACTTTAGTCATTTTCATTACTTGTACTTCTTAAAATACTTATTAATCCCTAACAGGATTAAAGAAAACAAAGGAAAAAGGAACATGGAGTTTAGAGCTAGATGTTACCCAGATAATACTCTATGTTCCTGTGGGGCAGATTAGTTGACGCTCTACTCTTATCAGGAGCTGAGGAGCAAAAAACTGATTCCTCTTATTTCACACCCACAAGAACTAGTCTTTCCTGCTCAATGAGTCAGCTGCATGTACTGTCCTAGTTAATCTTAAAATGGCTTCCCAAACCCATTCAGGCCCAGTCAGACCCTTGTGGACCTTTTTCCTGGAGTCCTTTCTGGCTTCAGCCAGGCCTTTCCAGGCCTTTTTCCTGAGGTCCTTTGATGTTCATGTCAAGCCATCTCGTGAAGCCCCCAATCCTGATCACAAAGCTTTTCATACAATCATTTCATTATTATATCAATCCAACTCTACTCCCATAATCCTAACTAAACTAATGTTCACCACACACATGAATATGTATTTGAGGTCATTTAAAAATTAAAGAACATTTTTATTAGGGAAATTAGAAATATTTTGATGAAATTATATTTAATTTGAAATTAGAAAGGGTGAAAAGTGTGTGCATTTGTGTACTACTATAACAGATTACTACAGATTAATGTATGAAGAATGAAAATTTATTTCTTACAGTTCTGGAGACTGGGAAGTCCAAGACCAAGGTGCCAGCATCGGGTCAGGCATTCTCTCTGGATTCTGAACATGGTGGACGAAAGAAGGAGCAAAGGAGGAGCCAATTCACTCATTCAAGCCCCTTTATAAAATCACCTAATCCACTCGCCTAATTACCTCTTAATTAAAGAGGCTAATTACCTCTTAAAGGCACCAGTTCTTAATACAATCACATTGGCAACACCTAAGTCTTGGAGGTGACATGTTCAAACCTCCACAGTATGTATTTCACACTAAAGGTATCAAATATCAAATAATTTGAAGTGCAGATGGAAAACAAAATGACCAATATCTTCAAAAAATATTAATTAATTAATTCATTCATTATTTACTGATTCACTCATTGAAGGGATAACGAGGAAATATTATGAGTTAATTCATTCTCATCATAGTAGATTGGAAATTTCCAGTAGATAAAATGGGCAACAAGAACAACCTAATATGAACTCAAGGCAATTTACTCCAAATAGCAGGAGAAGGGATTCTGCTTTATTACAAGTCATGCTATTCTGAACAGCAATGCAAGGACGTGTAAGAGATAAAATAATGTAGATAATACATTGTATTTATTACCTCGACTCGAAGTCAATCCAAAAAGTAATGGATTATAAGAGTTTAGGAAGTTTCTAGAGCAGGTGATTTCAAAGAACTGGTTTTATAGTTAACTCAGATTCTTCTACTTTTTGATTAGAATCCTGTACCTAAGGGGGATTAGGCATGTACTTAAGCATTCCTCCAAGTTGGGGCATTCTAGATCAGTGAAAAGTGGGCAACAGATTGCTATTCATCTTGTTTGAGTGTGATAGAGAATATAATTCCAGAACCCACTCCGAGACAGTGAGAATCTGGTGCGAAACTTTGTTTTGCATAGTTAAACACAGGAAGCATTTTCTATGCATTGTATTTGAAGTGAGTTGTTATATTGTCCAGTTAGCACAAAAGGGAATGTTTTCTGTGAAAATGGGTCCAACGCACTGGAAGAGAAGATAATGAATATAGAGAAGCTCTTGGGTACTTAGCTAGATATGAGTAGAGTGGATGATAGATATGGTAAGGCTATTTGGGGTTGTTTTGTGTCAGGCTGAGCTGACACAGTTTAGGAATGAGGCTGATTAAGACCTTGCAGGTGGGTTGTTAGCAAGACCTTCCTTGCAGATGGATTGTTCTAAAACAGAGTTAAGACCCTGGGAGACTTTGAAGAAGCAGCTGATACTCCTCAAAGTTGTGTATCAAACCCAAAGCCGTGCTTTCTGTGTAGCCTGCAGTCACTATGACAAGGCCCAACTTGCTGGGCAAGTCATTAATAAACTTCCTTTTTCTTGTTAAAGCTCTACTTGCTCAATTCTATTATTTTAGCAACTACCTCAAGCCACTCTCTCACACAGCTGAATCTTACTTACTTCACCTTTACCTGAAATATGACTACTCATGGACTCGTATTAGTCAATTTTTTTCCTATTTATAATATTTTGCCCCCAAAAGTCTTAATAGGTCATTCAGGTACAGGCCTCATAAGACTATTCAGAATCAGAAGAATAGTTTCCAAGGAAATGTTAACAAAATTATTTTGGTACAAGATAAATAAAGGAAATGCATCTGGATGAGTCTACATTTAACCAATAAGTACAGAAAGACAAAATGGGGGTGAAGGAGCCCTGAAAGAAAAAAGGGAGCGGGCAGCGCCTGTGGCTCATCGAGTAGGGCGCCGGCCTCATATACCGAAGGTGGCAGGTTCCAGCCCAGCCTCGCTGAAATCCAAAACAGAAAAATAGCCGGGTGTTGTGGCAGGCACCTGTAGTAGCAGCTACTTGGGAGGCTGAGGCAAGAGAATCGCCTAAGCCTAGGAGTTGGAAGTTGCTATGAGCTGTGTGATGCCATGGCACTCTACTGAGGGTGACAAAGGGAGACTCTGTCTCTACAAAAAAAAAAAAAAAAAAGAGAGAGAGAGAAAAAGTAATTTCCTTTCAATTTATATAGTCATGCACCACATAATAATATTTTGGTCAAGGATGGGACTGCATATAAGACAGTGGTTCCATAAGATTATAATGAAACTGAAAACTTCCTGTCACCTAGTAACATCACAGCCTTCCTAATGTTGTAGCCCAAGGCTTTACTCATGCATCTGTGGTGACGCTGTTGTAAATAAACCTACTTCTCTGGAGGTCATATAAAAGTATACCACATACACTTATGTACAACACGTAATACTTGATAATTGTAATAAACTATTATAATAATAAAGTAAACATTATTTTGCTAAACCTTCTGCGCTTTCTGTTCACCTTTTCGCATTTAAAAATGTTTTATAGGCTTGGCGCCTGTGGCTCAACGGGCTAAGGCGCCAGACACGTACACCTGAGCTGGCAGGTTCGAATCCAGCCTGGCCCGCCAAACACCAATGACAGCTGCAACCAAAAAACGGCCGGGCGTTGTGGCGGGCACCTGTAGTCCCAGCTACTTGGGAGGCGGAGGCAGGAGACTTGCTTGAGCCCAGGAGTTGGAGGCTGCTGTGAGCTGTGATGCCACAGCACTCCATCCAGGGTGACAGCTTGAGGCTCTGTCTCAAAAAAAAAAAAAAAAAAGTTTTATAATTGTGATTTCTTTTTGTTAATTATATCACACAAAATTGGAATAAATAGCTATGTCGTTTAAATACAGTGACCCTATTTTATCCTCTTACTGCTCATATCTTTCTTATATATGGGAAAATCCAACTTTTTAAAGAACTGTTTAATATGATGGTAGGCAGAATTCTCAGTTGGAATTCATGACCTTTGGCCCCAGTGTTACACTGATGATCATATTGCATTCCATGGCAAAGGAATTTTGTTGTTAACTGACATTAATCAGTTGATGTAACACAGAGAGATTATCCAAGTGTGCTTAACCTATTCAGATGAGTTCTGTGAAAGCAGAGTTTTCTATAGTTTGCTGCAGGAGAAGTAATAATGATTTGAGAAAAATTCAGTGCGTAAGTGCAACCTTTGAAGTTGGAAGGGGCCACAGACAGGGACTGGAGAGCATCCTCTAACTTGTGCAATGCCCAGTGGACCAGCAGAAGAAAACAAGGCTCCAGTACTACAAGAAGAATCTGAATTCCTCTCAATAACCTAAATGAGCTGAGAGGAGGCTTTTTTCCCCCCAGAGCTTCCCGATCACAATTCAGCCTTGCCCATATCTTGAATTTGGCCTTGTGAGTTCCTACATAAAGATCCAGGTAGAGTCTGCCTGCACTTCAGGTCTGCAAAACTATTATATTATTTATATTATGTATAGATTTAAGTACTCCAAAATTTTTCTGGAAATAAAAACTTATCATCAATAACTATATGTTTGAGTTTTGTTGAATGATTTGTGCAATTTCTTGTGAAAATATTATTTTCTTTTCTCTCTCTCTCCTTCCTTTTCTTTTTTTGTTTAATTGTAGGACCAAAAACAATCATGTGGCAAACATGGGGTGTAAAGAGGTCTCACAACAATTTTTCTTTTCTTCAACTTTCCTTCTTTATATTTCCCATTTCATATTAAAATATAACATTAAGGTACTTATGCCTATTTCATTTCTTCCTTACATTCTGTTCTTCTAATCATATAATTTTGTCCTATTTTGCTAGAATTGATATCTAAGTTTCATTTAACTTTGAATCATAATTTTCATTTATCATCCTATATTTTCTTTGCTTTATTCCTTGATTTTTTCTTATACCTCATCTCAATGACTAAGATTAACTTTGTTGACTACTGACTAATCTTTTTTTCAATTCAATGTAAATGAGTCTTTGATTATCAAATACTTTGCCATACCAATAACCTCTATAGTAATATGTAATCAAATATTTTATTGACTTTAGTTTATTTTTCAATTATCTGGTTTCAGTAAAGGATTGTTTAAATAAATACATAAATGTCTTCTTAAGTTCCCTTATTTAATATTAATATACTGCTTTTAAAATTTTTATTTGACTATCTTTGTTTCTTATTTTATAATGTTTCTTATTATATAATGAGAATTGTAATGTAGTAACAAGAGTAAATAATTTTTATGAATGGATTTTGGGAAACTTTCAAAAGAGCTAATTTAAACAAGGTTTCCAATTGTATATCAATGCTTCTCAAGAAGAACTAGATGACATATCTAGTCGAGGTTTGACTTGAGAAATAATCTAGCTGGCTACACAGAAAATAATAGATGACCTGAAATTTTATACGCCTCTCATCGACATTGATGTGTAGGAAAAAAGCAGAAAGAAAATTATCAAAATTAATTAAAGTTAATCTAAATTATTGCTCCTTAGAAATGTTCAATATTATGTTTTCTGAAGTTATTGCATGAGTTCTTTATGGAAGCTGTAGACCTAGAGCTTTTCTATGTGTATGGAAAAAAAGTTATTTATTATGCATTTTTAAAAAGAGGTACAGAAATATTCTGGTTTTCTCTCTTTTCATTCAGTTTGGTAAGTGACATTTTTCCAGGCTTTTTTCAATTTTTATTGAAATTGTCAAACTATCTTTCATCTCATGAATTTCAATTCTGTAAGATGAGCAGTCATACGTTTGTTTGATTTATCATTTCTGTGCTTACATGGATCTTTCCTCTTTCTCTACTTTCTCCTAAATTTTGCGGAAGAACCCTCTAACCTTCATAGAGGGAAAAACACTCCCACCCAAGGCCAACTGCAGTTCCAAGGCAGACTTTCTCTGTCATAGATTAGTTAGACAGGATGCGAGAATACTAAGAAAGCCCCATTTTGAGATCAGGGTGGAAAAAGGTTTTGTCTGGATCCAGTGACAGTAGTTTAAAATCAGCATTACAAGAAATGGAAAGGAATGAAACTGAGACTTCCTTAACAAATGGTAATGCCTAGGATTGACTGAGGCTGGACCAAGGCACTTAGGTCACCCTTTGCACTGTCAGGCCAAGCCGGATACCAAGTCTTAAGCAGCAGCTATCTCACCATGGGATAAGGGAAAGAAAAAGAGCAAAGAACCTTTCTATGTGGTACGGGCATGGAAAGATGCTGAAAGCTGATGGGAACAGGAACGCCAAGCAAAATCTGGACGCACCCTGGCAGCTACCCTACACCCAGCTAATATCAGTTCTTCCTACAACAATTTAAAGATGGTGGTGGACGTAAAGTAATGACTCAACATGTCAGCTAGATCCCCAACTAGAGCCGCTGGTCTGGTCCCTTACACAAAATGCATGATGAAAGAGATTTGCTCATTTGTTGGAAAAATACTATTTTCATTTGACATGTCATCTGAGTCATATAGTTACCACTTTAAAGTAATATACCGTTTTCTATAAGTATTTTTAAGATAGTCTCTTTGCCATTAGTTTTCCAATAAGAGCTATGTGGTTCTCTATGTATTTATCCTGTTTTATTATAATACTTGCTGAGGCTGTGACTTCAAGTTTTCCATCACTTTATAAAACTTTAAGTGTTTACCTATTTAAATGTGGATTTGCCAATTGCATCTCCTATCTTCTAATGGAATTCTAGTTACTAATTAATTCTGGTTAATTCTAAACATATGTTACTGCATCTAAATTACTATTAGTTCTGTTTTTTCATGTCTTAATTTTGGTTATTATTTTTTATTTAGAATCTCCATATGTTTCTTTATTGAGGCATAAGTGTTTAAAGTCTGTCTTTTATGTCTCCATAATGATTAAAAATTAAAAAATATACTTTTAGTTAATAAAAAAAAATTTATATCTGATAACGCATATTTCTATCTGGAATTAATTCTATGGTCAATATTTTCTTTCTTTAATTTTTCAGTCAAACTCTTTTTTATGTTATTACATCACATTTTTATTTCATATATATATTTAATTTCCATTATCATCTTCTACAGAAAAGTAATTTTGTTTTTTGGAGAATGAGCTGAGGGATGTTGAATGTTACATCATGTAGTACTTAAGCTGGTTTGAGGCTGGTTACAATGAAAAATTAATCTAATCTCCATCCACATTTCTAAAATATTCGGGTTTCCTATCAAGGATGTTTAAAGGGAGCCTTCCTCTTTGATTAGTACTGAACCATACTTTGGAATCCCTTAGAACTACAAAACTATCAGCATTTCTGCTTAGCTTCTCGGCCTATTAATAGTGATTAAAAATGGAAAAATCTTTAAAGGAAGAAATGATAGACAGTAGGTTTCTCAATAGTATGAAGTGCCCTTTTCTTAGTATGTTAACCCTGTAATCTTAAATACATTGGCATCTTTTTAATAGTTCCCTATATATCTTTATGCATTTTTCTTAAGCGGAGAGTTGAGTCCAGCATCAGTTTATAACTGTTTAGAGAAAAGAGATGGATAATAGCAAAAAAACTAAAGAAATATGAATTTTCCAAAAAGCATTTAGAATTGAAATTATATAAATTATCAAAGTGGTGAGAAATGGGTAATGAAAATGAAAGAAATGCATTAACAAAGTAAATGTATCATTAGATTTCAAATGCAGATATCAATACTTTAAAAAACTAGCATTTATTTCCTTAAATACTAGTTACATTTCTAAATTAGAATAATTACCACAGAGGAAAACTTAAATAGTTGTTAAGCGAATAGAGAAAAGCCAGAATAATTACCACAGAGGAAAACTTAAATAGCTGTTAAACTAATAGAGAAAACCAAAAACTAAATGTAACAATAACTATAATAATAACTATAATAAAAGTAAATGGGTTAATATCACTAATGTGTTACTCAGAAAAAAATAAAATATAAGAGTAAGAGTGAAAATATATTTTTGACATGAGGTACACCTTAGAAGAAAAATATATTTGTACATACATAAATACACACAGAACTTTAAATTTAAAGTTAATTTAGAGCACTAGGCCTATATAAACTAAAAAAAGCTAAAATGATAATATTTATATGACACAATATACTTTGAGCTAAAAATATGTACACTGAAATATATTTATCACAATTTTAGAAGTGAAACATTTAAATAAGGAAACTGCTAATAGAATAACAGAGGAAATCTAATAAAAATGTAAACATAGAAAGTAACAAACAACAATTTTTAAAGTAACAGCAAAGAATATTAATATAACACAGAGTTAGTTCTTTGAGAAAACGTACAAGATTGATAAACTCACAGGAAGTTAATCAAGGTAAAGACTGTGTAATACATAAAGTTAAAAATCAAAAAGTATTAAAAACACAAAATTATAGCAAATTTGACCATGATATAACTAGGAAAAGAAGTAAGAACTATAAAACCAAGTTAATGTAAGAAATATTTGAAATTAAGAATAAGGGAAATAGCTGGTCAGGCACAGTGGCTCATGCCTGTAATCCTAGCACTCTGGGAGGCTGAAGGGGGTGGGCTGCTTGAGCTTAGGAGTTCAAGACCAGCATGATCAAAAAAGGGACCCCCGTCTGTAGAAATAAAAAACAAGCCAGTATTGTGGCACACACCTATAGTGCCAGCCACTCAGGAGGCCAAGGCAAGAAGATCACTTGAACCACAGAGTTTGAGGTTGCTGTGAGGTATGACACATAGCACTCTACTGGGGCAACAAATTGAGACTTTGCCTCAAACAAAACAATTAAAAATAAATTTAAAAAACAAAGAATAAAGAAAAGAAGATTATCAAGGAAAAATTTCACAGGAATTTAAAGTTTTACTTATCAGACTATTAAAGATCACTTCTTCAAATAATTTCTGGTCATCAGAATTATGGTTAATCATTTAATTCTTAGTTATTCTACTCCAGAATATATACAACTTGCACATATTGGATTGGTAACTGACCTCATGAAACATAAGTATTATTTATATAACTGAAACTTTTGAGAAGTTGGAATCTGGGGGGAATGGGACTTAGAAATTGTAAAAAAAAAAATGAACAGAAACTATAATAGAACTAAATAGATCAAATGAAAAGAGGATTGTATACAAAACATTGAAAATGAGTATTTTCACTTTTTGTTATATCTTATTAGAATAAAGAATTTGAATTTAGGCTCAGCGCCCATAGCTCAGAAGTTAAGGCACTGGCCACATGCACCAGGGCTGGTGGGCTCAAACTCAGCCCAGGCCTGCTAAACAACAATGACAACATCAACACAACCACAAAAATAGCAAGGTATTGTGGCTGGCTCCTGTAGTCCCAGCTACTTGGGAGGCTGAGGCAACAGAATCACATAAGCCCAAGATTTTGAGGTTTCTGTTAGCTGTGGCTCCACTACCAAGGGTGACATAGTGAGAGTTTGCCTCAAAAAAAAAAAGAAAAAAGAATTTGAATTTACATATGGAATATACTGCATATTCTGGTTGGAAAAGCTAGATTTCCCTTTACTTTTGGGAATTTCACTAAGGCAGTACTGACTAAGAGAATGATCAAGAACTTTATACTCTGGATCAATTCCAAGAGGGCTAGAAAATTGGTTAAAACCAACCAATAAAAAAACAACAACTTGATATGATCGACAATTTCCTGGGTCATAACAAGTATTTTCTCAGATTACTAACTGTTAGCAGCAGATCTAAGAACACATATCTGATGTCTCAGTTGTTAGATTTTTCAAAAACAAAGGAGTCTCTTGGAGAAATGCATGTAAGAATTTGAATGTTACAACCTTTTCTTTCTTTTTTTTAATCTTGCTGCTGAGTGCAGACTGTGCTGTTTCACCTTTTATTACAAAGATTCATTGGGTGAAATACATTTGATCGCTTGGCAATAGATGAAAAATTTGTATTTAAATGAAGACGAAAGACATTGGGCCGGAATTGATATGATTATGCAACAACGGATGCATCATAACTGACACAGTCTAGTGCTCAGCAAACAAATCAGAGGATAAGAGTGAAAGAGAAGCAGTCGGCACCTGAGAGATCTGGGCATCTCCTGACATGTGGCCTAGGAGGGATGCTTAGCAGAAAGCCTGGTTCTAACGGTGGATATCCTAAAAAAAAAAAGGTTGCTCAGCTGTCATTGGGAGGAAAAGTTATTATTATTATAAAACTTAAACAAAAAATAAAATTGAGCCTAGCTGGGTATTTAAAAATATGCTAGTCTGTGATACAGGGTAAAAGAAAAATGTAATGGAAAGGTCAACAGTTTGGAAGTTTTAAAATTCAGATTTTGTTTCCATAAAATTCATAAGCAATTTAAAATAGGGTGCAATTTAAATTGCACACACATGTTATGGACCCTCCATATATAATGCTGAAGTGATAAATATAATTATGAATTGTATTGTATCATATATTTTAAATAATTCAAAGTGGACACGATTTTCCTTCTTCATTACTGAAGTTCATCTGCTTTCTTGTCTAATAATCACCTTCTCTGATAATTTTACACAAGGTTATCACAAAACACTAGTAATCCCATTATTTCTGTTTGCACTACCCTAAGACACTCTCTGAGAAAGCCTACTTTTTCTTTTATATTTTCATTTGTGTGACTGAGTAAGGAAGCTTGACTATTGCAATTAAAGCAGAAGAAATATGGAATGATGGTAAAAAGTACATAAGGAAACAGCTTAGGCAGAAGAGGAGCCTTGAGATATTTATGATGTACACTTCTGGCATTTGTTTTCCCTTATAGCAAAGCTATTGCTATTAGTTAGAAATTGTGTTGGCTTAAATCAATTTTGAAAGCAAAATAAAATTAGTGGATTAAAAAAATTAGTTCCTGCCACTACCATCACTTCATCAAGATTTCTGGAGCATTAGTACCAAGGTGAGCAAAGACGTTAATCAAGCACTAAGACTTCTGGAATCTTCTCACTCCAGTATTCTTTCAGCAGGCATAGGGAAGATTTTCATGTGGAAAGGCTGTATTAATTTAGCAATAATCAAATCAGGCCACACTCAGGAAACATTAATTAAATATACTTAAAAATTTACATTATTTTGTAAGAATCTAACTACTGAGTACTTAATGTCAAAAAATTATTAGCTGGGAGAGCCAGTGGCAGCTGCAGTTTCAGCCTCTCAGAAGCCTAAGGCAGGAGGGTCACTTGAGCCCAGAAGTCTGAGGTTTTTGTGAGTTAGGCTGAGGCCACGGCCTCTAGCCCAGGCAAAAGAGTGAGATACCGTCCCCCAAAATAAACAAGAAGGAAGGAAGGAAGAAGGAAGCCATTTGTTAATTTTAAAGTTCACTACCCTTTCAGTCACTTTGTTGTGTCTAATTTTTGTTGGAAAGCATTGGACCATTTGGTTGAAGCATGGAGGTCAGAAGTTTCAGTTGATTTTCTAGGAGGGGATCAGTCACTTGTGACCTTAGGGCATCTTGATTTGGGCTAGGTAGGAGCATCTATTAATAGTTTTAAAGCAGTAAGTAGCTGAAAAGCAAATAAGCATTTTTTACTCATTTTGTTGAAGGTGTGGGTAACTGACTGTATTTTATACCTCAACTAGATCTTCAGTAGCATAAACAATGACTTTAAAATGTCATCTACTGAAGCCACTCAACCAATTCCATCTGTAGGTCCTTAGATGCCTTGGTGACATCAACTGGGTAAGGCTGAGATGCTCGTTTGAGTGTTATGTCATGATTGTCAAAGTCAGTGACCCTTTCATTGTATTTTCCAATTAGTAGGTCTATGACAACTGGTTATTCTAAAAATAATTCACATATATCATTTTGGTCATCAATGACCTTTGTTAACTGGGGAAAATAGTCATTCAAAATTTCCTTTTGCAGAAAAAGTATTTAGGAAAAAATATATCTTTTTTTTGAAATGCTTGGAGTTTTTTGCCATATATTATATGAAGTCTTGCAATTAAGTTTGTGAACTCGTCCTGGACATGCTATATACCTCATTGCTGAATATCACTAGGGTCTTCTTTGAGGCACTCCCCTTTGGAAGCTATGACTGATGCCAGTGTCTAGTCCCTCCTTAAAACAATTTTGGAACTCTTTCTGAACATCTATCAGAGCTGTCATCATACTACCCTTGATGTCCTGATTATCATCAAAATGTTGCAGAATTTGACAAATTTTTGCAATGTTTTCATTGCAAAACTGCTTGTAACTGACTGCCCTGACGACTTCTTTTCTTCAGTAGCACTTTCCTTCCCCTCAGAAAAAATGTTTAATTCACCTGTACATGGCCATTTTCTTCATGGCATTATCCTCCAAACACACCAACACACACAACAACAATAATAAATACTATTCAGAAAGACAATGCCACACATCAACACATACACAGCTGTGAAACACTCATATATCAAGGTCATGGAAACCTTACCAAATTGTCTGTACAGTGCTGCACACACAAGCTCATGGTGGCAAGTTCAGGAACTTAATTGTCATACCCATATAGTCTTTGTTTCACCTTGCAGAGAAATACTCAAGTCATTTTTATTTGACATGATATCACACTGAAATGCTGCATTCTGATCAAAATCTTTTTTCAATAACTCACATTACTGATTCTGTTCTTCACAAAATTTAACTATCTGTTCCTGCACAGATAAAATTTGAGCTAACATCTATCCTTGTGATAGCCAACACACTTTAGAAGGACACGCAAATCCACACTGAATAGGTCATCTTTTAACTTTAGCATCCACTGAAATTGATGATTCTATGTTTCACTAGGAGGAATATAGTTAACAATAGTTATAACTTGTTGTAAAGTGTCACTTAAAAGAGCTCTAGCACAGAGATTTTGCTACAAGATACAATAAAAAGAAAAGAGAGCACCTGGGTCTGTTAATTTTTCTTTATCTGTCCAGTAAACACTTCATGTTTTCTTGTTATGGAAAGTACACTGTCTGTACATGCACTCACTAAATTTATCAAATTCAGTCCATCTTCATGACATTTACCTTGAAAGTTGTTGAAGATACTCTATTCCCCATGATCTGTTTGCAAGAGTGCCCAAAGTGACTAACTCTTCACAGTAAAGATAATCTTCTGTTACGACCGGAACGAAGTATAAAACCTGAGCCCAGTCAGTGGTATCAGTTGATTCATCCAAGGTGATTGAATAATAAATATTTCCTTTTGAAGTATCACATCAAGTTGTTCTGCTAAGTTGAAAGCTAATTCGTGCTGCCAGTCAGTTATGGTTCTCCTTGAAAGAGGCAAATGTTTGTACTTTGAAATATTACTAGGATCTAAGCCTCCTATAACTTTGACAAGGCACTCCTTCACAATTTCTGCATTACCACATGGCTTCCTTTTTTTCCTGAGTATTTAAGCTACTTTATAAGTTAATTCTGTGCCTTTATTCCCAGATCTTATTGCTGCTTGAAAGAATTCTTTTTGCTTTTGTTTTCTATTTGTTTAATTTTTGCAATGAAGTCTTTCACGTCTGTCTGTGTAGTATGAAATATTTTTGGTCCTTAAGATTGTTAGGATTCCTTTATTGTTGATACTGAAGTATCACAAAGCAAGCAAATAATCTTATGTTTAGCAGAAACAAGATAATATTGCAATTCCCAATCCTCATTAAAGAATCCGTTTTCTTCCTTCAGTGCTCCCCTTTGATGTGATGAGCTGTGAAGCAATCAGAATTCTAAACTACTGTCAAGCTGTGGAGCTGTGCAGCTATTCATGAATTTCACTCTAAACAGAAACACAGTGAACGACTGTCAAAAGCTAATAACTGTCGTACTCCATCTGCACAAACTCATGCCAACCAGCCACAGTGGTACATGTGGTAGTGGTACCAGTTAGACGGAAGGAGTTGAAACTAAGCCATGAGCCATGGCAGCAGTCGATTTAGCACTTATGGCAGTGGTTTTCAACATTTTTATCTCACGGCACATTTGAACTTATCATTACACTTCTGAGGCTCATGTGAACTATATGGATGATAAAAAGAGTTAAAAAAAAAAAAGAATATATTTACTGTGCTTTGAACTTCTTTTGAAAATAATTTAATTAATGGTCTGTAAACATTTTCATGGCACACCTAAGATCCTCTCACTGCACATGGTTGAAATCACTGCCTTATTGCTTACTAATGTTGAAATTGTGCTAGTACATCTGCGAGGATTAGTCATCGAAACTTATTTCATCATCTATCATTTTGGGGGTTTTTTTGTTTGTTTTTGTTTTTTTTGATGCAGAGCCTCCCTCTGTTACCTTGGGTAGGGTATGTAGTGTCACAGCTCACAGCAACCTCAAACTCTTGGACTCAAATGATCCTCTTGCCTCAGTCTCCCAAGCAGCTGGGACTACAAGTGCCTGCCATTAAACCTGGCTCGTTTTTTTCTATATTTAGTAGAGATAGAGTCTCACTCTTGCTCAGGCTGGTCTTAAACTCCTGAGCACAAACAATCCACCTGCCTTTGCCTCCCAGAGTGCTAGGATTGCAGGCATGAGCCACCATTACCAGCCCGCTTTAGTGCTTAAATGTATTCATTTAAAAAATAAAATATAAATAATAAAAATTTACCAAATACAGAGGTTTTTTCTGTAAAATTTGGATTCAGTCTAAAGATCATGCTTAAAGACCAAGAAGGCTAAACGTGGCCTTAAGACTGCAGGGTCCCCATCCTTATCTTTGAATCCTTCTCAAGCTTCCTGGTCACAAAATTGTTCTTACTTTATTTGATGTTGCTTCTATAGCCTAGGAAATAAGAAAACTCAAGGCTAAGGATAAACGATGCCAGATGATGCTATTTCCGTAAGAGCTTCTGCAGATGCACCACCTAGTACCTTCCATTTACTATTTATTCATTTGCCATAAATTCTTCAAATGACTTCTTCCAACTTGTTAGGACAGTGGGAAGTATAGTTTTTCAACACTTTCATATTCCCACAAATACAGTCAGACTTTTGTTAATAGGTTGAAAAAACGGATTGAAGAGGCTGATATTTATCACAATCATTCACTATAAATATGAATCTGCATGAAGGTTTTTGATACCCAGGGGATTCCTTTTGCATTGAAGCGAGGAAGAGTTTGATTTGATTTCTCTGTCAGGGGACATGTGACAATAAGTGGAAAAATTGGGGGTTGTCAAAATGTGCATGGGATGCTAATGGCTTCTAGCATAGAGACTGAGGAGGAAGCTAAACATTCTGTGATACAGAGGGTTGGTCTCAACAACTGGGAATTATCGTCCTGAAATGAAAGCCTGTCCTCGTCCACCTGGCATTGGGACATGATCTCTAAATGACATGTTAAGAACACATGAAAGATGAAGAATCAACCAGCCACAGAACCTAGATGTCTTCATATAACTGAAGGATTGTTTCCCTTGTCAAAAATTAAATGAATTCACTCAGGATTGCTTCAGAAGTCAAACGTGAACCAATATTTTAAATTTGTAATGTTGATATATCAAATGATTGCATCACTTGAAAGTTATGATTGTCCAGCATTTAAAGGTAGGGACCTTTACAGAACTGAATGCAATCGGAGATGACTATGGTGCCCCTTTGTGAAGAATTCTTTATAATGAAAAATTTCAAAATTAATGAGGATTTGTGCCAAATCCACCCAAAGATTACATCTAACTCACGGATATAAGCCACTTTAAGAGAGAAAATAACTATTAGTATGGCTCTATAGAGGCCAGTAGTCCATACTCTACATAATCTATACACCAAGAGGAACATGATTGAGAAATATGGTAACTGCCTTCTGTTGGGTTCTCCTGTCAATGTTGAGGGAAGATGAAAGAAGAGTGGTTCTTTATAATCCCTTTTGCAGAATTATGCTAGTTTATTTTCCCAACTATGCACCAATACTGTTCTCAATTTGCTGATAATAAGAATTATGTATTAAAAATAACATGAGTCTATGACCCAACAACAAGCATTTTTCTAGCCAGTGAATGATTTTTCTACCCTCACTTTTTTCCCTCAATTTAAAACAAAACAGTATAACATTGAATTCAGACTGTAGGGGTACAGATTCTTATTAGTACTAAGAATGAAATTAGAAATTTAATAGAAAAACCAGGAATATTTCTACTGTCTTTCCTCACTATTTCCTTCTCCTTGACTTTTCCCTTTATATTATTTACTATTTCTCATTCACTTTGGTCACTTTGGTAGATGGGTCATTATATAATATATAATAAAATATTCTTGAGAATACAAATGCACAACTCTTATATATAAATGCAGGGTGTCCAGAAAGTTTGTGTGCAAATTATCTGCAGATATCCTGTATATTCATGTTATATATAAATCTATATAATATTTGTGATACTTATGAAACATTCCTTTTACAGAAATACATTAACAATAAAACTAAATGTTTGGATGTTTGGTACTTGAATGATTGAGATTAGTAAGGTTTACATAATTAACAAAATAAATATATATTTAAAACTATAAAAGTATTAAAACTTAATACTTTTAAAAACCACTCCTTTAAAAAGAATCAAGTCACATCCACTGATTGCATACAACTATTTCATGCTGTTACTTTTAGTAATACTTTCCTTCAGAATTACATTTTTATAGCATGACAGCTCTTTTGTTGTCATGTTAATGAATTTAACTTGGTAATCAACTATTTATTTTCTCTACATTCCTTTCTAGTTGATGGATATGGGAGCAGTCAGATTAGACCTCTTTCCATTGAAAAAGAGGAATAAGTTTTGGGGAAGGCAGAGGAGAATAGTCTGAGTTAGCAAAAAGATACTTGGATGAACAGAATTTTTTTTATTAAGATATAAAGTGGTTATATTCTTTAGTGATCTATGACAACCCATCCTGAAGTGCATCACATTATAACATAGAGCCATTTACTCTGGACAAAGTCACTTTCAGGAATGGTTTTATTACAATGAAAATGAATAGATATACTGGCTCTGTAGTGCCACCATAGCCTTTTATGAGAATGGGAACTAGATTAGCTGGTATGCTTACTTACCCTGCTGGTTATGAGCCTTGTGTGTTTTGGGATATCTTCAACATTTTAATCCGGATGATGTTATTTTCAGAGTCATTCAATAACAACTTTCATATGAGTAAGGAGAAGGTAAACACTGAACTTGCTTAATAAAAATTCAGTCATGAAAATGCATTTGAATATATTTGTTTAGCAGTCCTAACATAGTAATCTTCAAAAGTTGGCCAGAGAAATCTTTTTAGGTTTCACAATATGGTAAGCTTACAAAATCATAAATGCAAGGAAAAACAAAATGATAAAAAAGATTAAAAATGCTGGTGAATATTTTATTTGGCTCCTGATTAAAATTAAGTTCTACAATTATATAGAAGAGAAATATATTTGCATACTTATATATGATGCATTTTAAGGCATAAGAGATTAGTGTGTCTAAGGGACATACAGAAAAAGATAATGTTCCTTAATTTTTCTTTTTTCCTCCTTTTTAGTGTGGTTAGTGTTAATATACGTACATTGAATGGTACCTTTAAAGCAATTCAATAGTGGCAATTTATATATACTTAGTATTTTATATCATTCTCTAAAGTAAGCATTGTAATGATGGAAAGTGCACTGTAAAAGGGAAATTGGAAAATTTAACTAGCAAAAATTAGTTTTGTGGGCTGTATAATTTTAAATATTTTTCTGGAAAACAATCTCTTGTTTAGACTAAATTTTTTAGGACCTTTTTTTACTCTCAAAAGAAGCTCGTGATATGACTCCTGAAAGAAAAAGAAAAAAAAAAACCTAATAGCACTTAATCCTAAAGTTTTCTGTAAGAATTTTTCTCTTCACATCAAATATGAAACTTACATATACTCATTGTATTTGCAAAGAATTCTCTATCAGGAAAGTATCAACACGATGGCTTTCTTCCCACTTAGGAGTCTCTCCATTACTTAAGGTCAGTTGATAGAAATGATTATGCTTCCAGTCATAATAATGATTTGATCTATTTTTAAATTTTCATTCACTACATTGTTAAGTGAATCTCTGCTAAAGTTATAAGATCAAAACTCTAGTAAAATAATGTTGGAGTTGTAGTTAAGTCCTTCCCCCACAAAGCATGCCGCATACCCTTACATTGCATGTTTGCCCAAATATTAGCCCAAAATTGAAAAAGGAATTCTATAGTACCTTAATAACAGAGAAAGATAAACTCTGTGAGTCAGTATCTCACTGTAAAATTTCAGAGGCATGTCTTTCGAAACCAAAACATATAGCCCATCTAGTTAACAAAAAGGGCAGCAAGTTGGTAGGTCTAAAGTGGAGTCAGAAAAGTGGTGATTTTCAAGAAGATTCCCAAGTTTCAAGTCCATGTTAGTTGATCAAATTCATACTGAATCTGCATTAAAAGATGCTTTTATCACAGGATCCAGCATATGCTATCAAAATCTTACACAGAATAATTTCCTTTTTTCTTTACATTCTATACCACTTAACCAGTGTGGAGAAACACGAGGGCCAAAAAGGCTAAGATGAACCTGACATTATAAGGAGAGAGAGTGAAATAAGTGCCATGATGAGAGGATCCAAGGCACAGCATTGTATGTGATCTTCATGTTAGGATTGGACATTTCTATACTCAAGGCATGAACCAATGGACTTTTGCATTTTGAGCCTTATATATTCACTATGTGTTAGTCCTTTCTTTGACATTATTTCCCCAAATTGACCCACAGGATGCTCAGAATGGTCAGATAAGCTACCATAGGGAGTCGGGACTATTGTTTAATAACAAGTGTTTCACAAATATGCACAATCTCTCACACTCTCTTGCCAAAGGAGCTGAGGCAAGTATAGGGATTCATGTAACCTGGATGTACAAAGAAGCATATCATTCAACTGTACTTAGGAGAATAAATTTTAAAGTGTTGAGGAAATGATAATTTTAGTCTTTGCATTTCTTGTCTAGTGAACTAAAAATATAGCTATGATTCAGTTTTAAAGTATGGCATTACTTTATCCAGATATCACCAATTTCGTATAGTAATAATTTGTATTTTGAGTTTAATTTTTTTCTATTTTATAGTGCTATTTTAATAAAACATATCTATGTATATGCATGAAAAAGGTTGGGTTAGTTATGTGCTGTTGAATAGAAAATGCTGTGATGATAGATTTTTGCTATTACATAGAACACTGAACCCTTGAACTATGACTAGTACAACTGAGCAAGGGAATTTATTTATTTTATTTTATACTATTTTATTCATTTTGGTTGATTTAAGTATAAAGGTAAATAGCTCTTTGTGTCTTTTGGCTACCATATTGGACAGCACAGCTGTAAAGAATCAAAAAGTGAAAATCCATAAAGAGTTGGAAATACAGTATTATCAAATATATTAAAAAATGGATAGCATTTTTATTTATTGGTTAATGGAACCAGGTAACATTTGTTTTAGCCATAGCTATGTCCATATCTAGCAACCTCATTAATAGTGTTTCCTTAAAACTGTATACAGGAATCTAAATATATCTAATTAAAAATGAAAAAAAAAGTCATTGATTTCAGTTTTATCAGGAAATCCAAGAATTAAGTGATCAATTAAAAGTGGGTCTTGATTTTAAGAAACAAATTATTTAGTAAAGAGTGAAACAGATTAAGAACCAACTGCAGAAAATGTCAATGAAATATCATCTACATATAGGAAAAGCAAAGAGCACTGGGAAACCAGAAGTACTTCACTGCATCATCAGATAAAAGAAATGGTTTCCTACAATTAATGGTATTTATGGCTGGCCTTGAAAAATAAAGAGCATAAGAGAAATAAAGAACATAATAAAAAGATCAAGAGGCATAAAATAGCATATTTATAGAATTTGGTACTTAATAAAAGAGTGATGCTTGAAGCAATGCTATAAAGTCAATCTGACAGGAGGATGTGAAGGACCACACTGTATCTAGGAATTTGAAGCTCACTCTGTGGATGGTGGAGTCCTCAAATGAAGTACAGCTACATGGTTTGATCTATGCATTAGGAAGATTACTTATAGCTATCTATGGTGAAGGATAGTAAAAGGTAAGAAATTAGAGGCAGGGAAACCAGTGAAGAAGCTACTTCCTAGAGTCCAAATAACATAAATGCCTATATAAAATAATGCTTAAATCTTCAAGACTAGTGAAGGCCATCTTTGAGGGACATTGCGGAGATGGGAGTTGGTTATTGAACATACCAAGTATCTCTGGGAAGGGTTCAAAAAGAGTTTACCCCATCTCATTTCAAGGTGTGGAATAAAAGGTGATGCCACTAAGAGAAAGTTTGGTTCTATTTCACTTACCTCCATATTTTGATATTTTTGGTTGTTGTTTTCTTAAATTGAGAGGATTCTTGTGACTTCAGTGAGAGGATTTTTGTTACGTCAGTGAATAAAAGTAATGATCAAGGAAAATGAATGTGAGTGAAATAAAATGTGTAATTCACAATTTGACTAGTAGTTATATTTTAAATAAAAATATTGTGGAAGTAATGTCAATTCAGTTTTAAATTTCGCTAAAAACAAAGGTGTGTAAAGCAAAATTAACCTCATCCCCACCTTTCCCCCATCCAGCTTCCACTGTTGATAATTTGCAATGTTTACTCCTATACTTTTCCTACACTTATAAACATATATACATTTTAAAATGCTAATCGTTTCGCTTCACTGTGTATTTATATGCAAAAATATCTATAATGCATACATAATAGCTCTCCTGAATTATGTACCTGCTCGTTGCATAATGCTACAGCCCTGGATCTAACATAATTTTGTTTACATAAATAGGATGATTTTCATTCAATGAAACAATTTATCAATTTATAGATACCCTTTCCATGTCAACATAAATAGATCTAGATAATATTTTTCAACAGTTTTTAGGGTATTTCAACAGCACAGACATATCACCATTTATTCTTTTTGTAGCAGACCTTAAGTTGCTTAAGATGTGTTTATATTACAAATGATGAGAATTGGTAATTTGGTATCTTAAATAATTTATTAAAGTTAAAACAGAAATATTGCTTTCACATGTCTTATTAAGAAATATATCAGCTAGGCAAAATTCACATACTATGAAAATAAAAAATCAGATACTTGGAAATGAAAAAAATCTAAAATTTTTTAAAAGCTTGAAAAATGTGTTCTGTAACACTCTCCACTGAATACATGATTTCATTTCTGATTATTTGACTATCAAGTTATATATGTATGTGTGTGTGTATATATATATATATGTGTGTGTGTGTGTATAAATTTTATATATGTATCTATCTGCCCTTAATAGTTTCCATTTGAAACTGACACACACACACGTGCATACACATTTTTGGTGCTTTTATGTTACATCATTTAAAAATGATATGTTCTGTTTGATGTTTGGTTCATAAAATAAACACCCCATTACAACTCAGAGAAATGAATGAATAGAAATGAACACCATTTTCACCTTGTGAATATCCAAAAACTGAATACCAAGTAGAAGTTTACCTCTAGTTAAATTTGTTTTTATATAACAAATGAGGACCTAGGATGTGGCTATTTTCAGAAAATCTACAAACTAGAAATACTTTTCATACTGGTAAAAATTGCTAAGAACTTTGTGCTTATGCAAGTGGAATTCTTCTCTGGCAGAGAAACCAAAAAATGGTAAGATTTCTCTTCTTTCAGCTTAATTCTATTTTGTAATTATCATCCTCCATATAATATAATAATGACCAGTTCTGTTGAAAGTGGAAAGACAAAACTATAATCAACTAATTATAAATACTTGGGGAGAGAGATCAATAAAATACATAAATCTGAGTCACTTTTTGCTAATAGTCTGATCATGTATGTCTCAAATCACAAAAGATCAAGAATTAAGCATTTTCTCTCATATTTGAGATCGCTAAAGGTTGAAGCAAAAATAAGGAAGTTATATTATTCTTGCATAGGGGCTAAAGCTTAAAAAAGCTTGACTGCCTACCTCATGTAGGTGGTCCATCTGTTTTAATATACTGGTTATACGTTTGCCTTCCTGAGAGACAAGACAAGCACATTCCCTGCACACGTGGCATGGGTCAATCAAAATGTCTTGCTATGCCAGAAACACAAATGTAATTTAGTCAGCCATAGGGGTCCCATATATCAGGTTTTCTCACTAACAATATCCTCCAGGAAGATCCTAATAAATCTCCCAATGCAACTTCACTGGTGTAATAATGATTTTGAGAGTTTCAGCACATAGTAACTTCAAAAATCCTTCGCTTTTTGAATTGGAGTTCAGCAGGGTGGAAAGCCATCAACATCCCAAGAGTTCTAGAATCTGTATAGCTTTAAGCTAGTGGCACAACTGGGGGAAAAACACAATTTTCTCTTGAAGTTTCAGTTACATGGAATATGGAAGCTTTCTGTTAATTATGGCTCCCAGTTTATTTTACAGAGGTCTAACAGACATTGCATGGCATGAAATGCCCGTGAAAAAAGAATCAACTGAGTAAATTTTGGCTTGCCATAGAATGATATACTAGACAACTCGAAGATGAAGAGAAAGGAGAGGAGAAGGAGGAAAAAGAGAAAGAAAAATAGTATATGCTTTTGGTAACAATCTTCAAAACATGGAAAAAGACAGAGGAAGAAGAGGAGGGAGACAGAAAGAATTGACAGAAAAGAGAGGAGAGAGAGAGGAGAGAGGTACATGTCCACACACACACTCCATTTTGCAAAAACAAAAGAAAAGCTAATGCTCTATTCATATAAACATATACACACAAAAAATATGAGTGGTTAATATAAAAAAACAATGGCAGTTACTGCTGAGGAGAAATCTGGTAGATGCCACCAGCGTCAACCTTCCTGTTAGTGGTAAACTGTTTGGCACTTTTTTTTTGCTATGTTGCTCATGTTTCTTTTTTCAAATTAAAACTTAGATTTTTAATAAACAAGGCAATACATACCTTTAAAAATCTGGAAAGCATTTGCTTTCTTTTACCTTCTTAATGTATTAATACATTAATAAGAGATAATATAATATGCATAGAAGTACTTTATTTTCGATTTTGAGAAGTAGCAGATTAGCCGGTGTAATACTAAGCTGTGATCATCGCCATGCATAGAGTTATTCCCTTCTCTTCTAGGAGTAATTTTTCATAGTGATATTTTAAACTATTGACAAAGCACTGTCATTAAAGTTCATTTTCTCTTGTTTTCTAAAACACTGAATTTTTCTTATACCTTATGACCCTCCCGACTACCTTTTGATTTAGTTTAACTGTACAACCAACCAAAAATGGAAACATTATTTAATAATAATTTATATTCTCTTTGTCTCCCTCTGTATACACACATACACACACCCCCACAAAGAGGCAACTACTTCTATAATCCTGTTGGGAAGATAATATTCTTTTTTTTCTTTTTTGAGACAGAGAGTCTCACTTTGTTGCCCTGGGTAGAGTGTGCAGCATCACAGCTCACAGCAAAACCAGACTCTTGTGCTCAAGTGATCCCCTTGCCTCTCGAGAACTGGGACTAAGGCGTCCACCACAATGCCCAGCTACATTTTTAGAGATGGGATCTCGCTTTTGCTCAGGCTGATCTCAAATTCCTGAGCTGAACCAATCCACAAGCCTCGGCCTCCCAGGGTGCTAGGATTATAGGCATGAACCACCAGGCCAAGCCTAAAATAATATTATTCTTAACTTATCAAAAGAACAATGAAGCTAACCATTTAAACAAATGATCATGGTTACACATTAAGTCCTGAAGCTATAATACAAACACAAATCAATCTGGTTTCAGAGGCTGTGTTCTCTCGTCAGACCATGCTCCATGTTCCTTTAATACTGTGGTTTCTCAACATTCATTGTCTTTCTTACTGTTATCATTCATGATTTCTTTTTTACACATCTCATCCATTCTTAAGAGTCGAGTGCCCAGGCCAAGTGCAGTGGCTCACACCTGTAATGCTAGCACTGTGGAAGGCAGATGTGGAGGATCCCCTGGGCTTAGGAGTTAGAGATCAGTCTGAACAAGAGCAAGACCCCCTCTCTATGAAAAATGGAAAAATTAGCCAGACATGGTGGTGGGCACTTGTAGTCCCAGATAGAAAAGGCTGAGGAAGGAGGATCACTTGAACTTAGGAGTTTGAGGTTGCTGGGAGCTAGGCTGATGCCACTACACTCTGGGCAATGGAGTGAGATTCTGTCTTGAAATAAATAAATAAATAAATAAATAAATAAATAAAATAAGAGTTGGCAGTCCACTTCTGCAGTGATAACATCCCATATCTCTAGTCCTAGAATTGCCCCTATGCTGTAGTCACCTACATGTCCAGCCAATTAGGTTCAAAATCATCACATCTTAATTGAAAATAGTTTGTTTAAATCATTATTTTCTTTCAGTCATCCTATGCTGTCACCTATTACACAAAGCTGGCCAAGGTTCAAGATAAAGATTTTAAAATCATCTTTTTCTCCTCATTGTTCTCTGTAAAATTTAATCTGCTATTGAATTCTTCCACTTATCACTTCAAGCTCTTTCACATTTGTCTCTTCTTATCTTCTTTACTTTCAAGATTTTTATCCAAGGTCTTTATACCCTACACTTTGATTCATGAATGCTCTTCCAGTTAACCTCCTCATATCTAAATTTTGCCTCACAACCATATATGCGAACCTGCTGATATTTTTAAAGTAACCAGAAATCCGTATCCTTCTAATACCCTAAGAAATAGCATCAATTTCTTCTACTCAATCAACCCCCACAAGCTCTCACTAGTAAAAGTCAGAAGTATATGAAATAAAACTTTCCTCAGTGCTGGAAACCCAGAGTTGCTTTGAATTAACTGCTATTCCATAAGGGAATGAACATGTATGGATTTTTCTAGACTAAAAAAAAAAGTTAAATCTAATCAAGGATGGATTTATTTATTATTAATTAATTAATTATTTATTTATATGTGTGTATATATTTATTTATTTATTTATTTTAGCCAACACTTTCTAGGCTTTCCAGGGCATTATATGAACCACTACAGGAAGCTATGGTTCCAATCAGTAATGCAAACACAAATTCCATTTATTCATATTCTCTATGCTATCTATGCTCTTTCTCTTCTCCCTCCCTGCCCATTCCTCATTGGACTTTGACTATTTCTTTCCACTCTGAGTTATACTTTTATCACAGCTAGTATCTAGGTTGATTAGCAAACAGTAATATAACCTGTACATTGTGTAGTATAAATTCATTAATTATATTATACTTTATATCCTAGAACTACTCTCTTGGCTTACAGTGTTCATGGTCATTCTTAGGCTATCCTTCAAAGGTATTTCAAATCTGAAGCTTCATTTGCTAGAAGAGAGTTATGTAAGAATGTGTTATTCTCCCATCATCCGACTCCCTTACTACAGTGGACCCTACCTATACGTCCTGTATCCATGATTTCAAAGAACCACAAATGAAAAATACTTGAAGAAGAAAAACACAGTAAGAACAATAATACAACAATAAAAAAATACAAATAAGTAAACAACATTTACATTGTACTGGATATTATAAAGATAATCTAAAAAGAATTAAAAGTAGACAGGAAGATGTGGCCTATATGCAAATACTACACCATTTTATATCAGGGGCTAAGCGGATTTGGTATCAAAGGCGGTCCTGGAAATAATTTCCCACAAATACCAAGGGAAGCTTGTACTTCTGTATCCCCCTGTTCTTTGTTCTGTTGAAAGATACCACTTTTCTCCTTTGTCTCAGATCACATCCTACCCCTCCATAGCTTCTCTTTCATATATTCAAATGATAGACCATTGTAAGCAAAAAATAAGGATGCCTGATATGTCAATGTCTAAATCTCTTGTTTTTTTGGCCTATCTCATCTGAGATATTCTTTTTCTCCTTCCATAACTTGAAAAATGCCGCTAGGGTAAACCACCTATTTGTGTAGACTATGACACTAAATATCATCTGTTCTACTAATTAAAACCACAATTGCTCCTTTCCTACTCATTTACTGCAGCTAGGTTCTCCTTCTTCTCCCATGACACTAATGGGTGTTTTTTTTTTTTGGAGTTTTTGGCTGGAGCTGGGTTTAAACCCACCACCTCCAGCATATGGGGCTGGCACCCTACTCCTTTGAGCTACAGGCACCATCCCTAAAACTGTTCCAATCTTTCCTTGATTTCCAAGTTCAATGACCTATTTTCAGTTTTCACATAAATTCTATTTTTACTGGGCCTCCATTTTCTTAAAAGGTCTTGCGTTCTATGACGCTGTTCTTTCCAAATTCTTTCCTATGTTTTTATCATTTTTTAATTTTGGTTCTTTGTCCCCTTCCCTGCTCTCAAAAGGCCAGTGTTTCCCAAGCTTCTGTTTTGGGATTCTTTTTGTTGTTGTTGTTGTTATTGTTATTGCTGTTTTTGTTCCTTTCTTTATAAGGATCCTAATGGTCCCTTTCTTCTGCAGTGTTCCATTATTACACATATGTTTCTGTAGCCCATGAAACTGTTGCTATACAGTTACCTAAGAAGTACTTCCAGAATCGTGCTTAATTACCTATTCAGTGCTTCCAGAATCATGTCCCAGATCCACCTCAAATGTGATGTTTCTCTCAAACACCAGTTTCTTTACTTGATCTACTCTTTCTCCAGTATTAAGAATCTCAGTACTAACTCTGATGGAAATCACTTAAACATTTTTTCAAATTCTGGGAGCCACTTTCAGAGTTGTTGATTTAGTTGATTCTGGGTGCTACCTGGCCATAGGGATTTTAAAAATATTCTAGTTATTTTGAGTATTCAGGCAAGGTTAAGGAGCATGAGATGAGTTCTAATGGTTTCATTAGAATCACTAGGTGAGAGCAATTTTTAAACATCATTTTAGACCTAAACACATTTCTATTGAATACAAATCACTGAGATTGGATCTTAGGTATTAATATTTTTTAAAGTTCCTTAGATGATACTTATGACTAAGCAAAGCTGAGAACCACTGCTGTAGTGTCTTTAATCTCAATAAATGGCACTGGTTTCCACGTGTTGACTCGCCCAGGCCTTGGAGTTCTTGTTGAACCCAGACTTCTTTCTACATTCCTCGTGTTCTACATTAAAAACCACACCTTGTTCCTTCTACCTTTGTAAATTAACCCTTAATCTAACATCTCCGCTTAAATATCTAAAAGCCATTTTGAGTTAAAGTTGACCTTTCTAACCAAAACCAGCTTGCAAAGTCCAGAATATCATCTTGACCTTTCTCTTCTTAAAACATTAAGTACCATAGACAATAAATCAGTATGGCCAATGTGATTGAAGTTAATGTATTTGAATGATATAGATTTTTAAAAACATGGTGATATCTCCTTCAATTGTCTATATCTTTCCCCTTCAGGAAAAAGACATTAAATATAAATTTAAGATTAAAGTACATTAAGTATACTTACATAAAACGATGGGAGAAGAAATTTATAGAACTCCTTTTGTTGAAAGAAAAAAAATCTTGTAAATATCCTTTATTTTATGTTTTTAGTTTAGGGTGAACATATGGTTACATACATTTAGGTTACATAGTTTGCATTTGTAGGGTAAAGTAAGAGTTACATCTGAATCTGTCACCTAGGAGTTGGGCCACATACCCCAATATTGTGCCCATTAGGTGGAAGCCTAACAGCCCCCTCAGTCGTTCCTCCTTCCCCCCTTATAGAGTTTGTTTCTTTCTCTCTCGTGGGCCTATAGTTGTTCATCTACCGATTTCACATTAGTATCGAGGAGATGGGGTGCTTGCTTTTCCACTCTTGAGATACTTTAATAAGGAGAATGTTCTTCAATTCCATACAGGTAAAAGCAAAAGTCATAAAGGCTTTATTTCTATGTGAGAAAATACAAATGTTAAATGCTATTGAATTTCCAAAGGAAATTTGGCTCATAGTAAAAAAAATAAGAAGTAGCATAATTTGGGGAGTTAGTTTGAGCTTCCTAGAACTTGAGATGCTTACATGCCTGTTACCTGTCTTTTTAAAATATATTTTAAATTGTGAGCAGTAATAAAACTTGTATCACCCTCCTTGTTAATATTGATTCATGTAATTACTGAGTTTTAATGGGAAAAAAATCCCCAAACTCTATAAAATGATTTAAAGAGGTTTATGCAGAGCCAAGTGTGTGCAACTGATGGCCTAGGACACATGTTTTCAAGAGCTCCTGAGAAAATGTGCCCAAAGTAGCTGGGTTACTGTCAGGCTTTAACATTCATGAAGACAGGAATTGCACATGAGCTCATTAAATCAATACCTGCAAGGTGGAAGGTATACATTGATTTGGCCCTAAAAGACAGGACATCTTGAAATTGGAGGTTTGGGGAAATTACACCTGGGTTTAAAGATTCTTTGATTTCAGTTGGTTAAAGAAATGAAGCTTTGTCTAAAGCAGGGGTCCTCAAACTATGGCCCATGGGCCACAAGAATTGGTGTGAATTGTATTTGTTCCCATTTTGTTTTTTACTTCAAAATAAGATACGTGCAGTGTGCATAGGAATTTGTTCATAGTATTTTTTTAAAAACTATAGTCTGGCCCTCCAACGCTCTGAGGGACAGTGAATTGGCCCCCTGTTTAAAAAGTTTGAGGACGCCTTGTCGAAAGGCTCAGAAAGTTAATCAGAGAAAACCACCAGACTTTTAGGGAATCTCAAGTGATCAGTTAAGTACTTCGATGGCCTGCAAGTGTGGTTTGAGATTTGTCTTGCAAGACCTCAGGCCTGTTATGATTTTGTATCTTATCGTGACAAAGAGTGTCTACAAAAGAGAGGGGGGACATAATGAGGCATGTCTAATGGCTTTTCTCGTCAGGACCAGCAACTTAGCTTTAAGAATTTTCTGGGGTTCCTTGGCCAAGAAGTCCATTTCATCGTTAAGGGTTTAAGATTATTACATATTTATTTATTTATTCATTTATTTTGACTCTGTCTCACTATGTCACCCTTGGTAGAGTGCTGTGGCATCACAGCTCACAGCAACCTCAAACTCTTGAGCTTAAGAGATTCTCTTGCCCCAGCCTCCCAACTAGCTGGAAATATAGGCACCTGCCATTAGACCCAGCTATTTTTTGTTGCAGTTGCCATTATTGTTTAGCTGGCTTGAGACAGGTTCAAATCCGCAAGCCTCCGTGCATGTGGCTGGTGCCATAAGCACTGTGCTACAGGTGCCAAGCCAAGATTATTTTTTTAGTTCAAATGAATATGCCACCACTTTTTTTTTTCAAAAAAAATTAAATCTATGCCAACATGGGTTTCCAACATAGGTTTTTAATACCTTTTATGTCTTTGAGTCACAATGAATTCAATATGTTTTTTTTATTGTACTCATGAAATAGACCAGTCCCTGCAAGAAAAAAAAAATTAATAAAAGAAATATTTGCATATTTATCTAAAAATCAGAATCGCTCACATTTAAGTTTATTTGGTGGCACTAACATATAATACTCCATTTGCTTTCTCCCATAAATATGTAAATAGGCAAAGGGAAGGTAAAAAATAAAAATATTCTTCCAGTCACACAAGTGGCTGAATAGGCCTAATCAATATTAACTTCACAGTTCCTCCATAATTCTGTATGTTTGGCTTTTAAAAATCTGTCTTTTAAATATGCTATTTTTCTTAATTTGAAGTTAATCAAGTAAAATAGGTTCATTTCTTTCATTTCATCAATATCACAAAGTGACTGTCTGGGAGCCTGAGTTCTAATGAGGCAGCCATTCCAAACACGTACAGACAAAGCAGTGGTTTCCCTGGCAACGAGAGCCATGAAAAAGCTCTTAGAATAGTTATTCCCACCCTTACACATGAGTCCTTTTCATTTCAGTAAAGCTTCCTGTCAGAGTGCATTCATCAGTGTAATTTACCAACAAAGTTGAGAGATTAAATTCCTCTCTCCCAAGAATGTAAAAATAAAAAAATAAAATAAAACCTACAATCAAAAATCAACAGCTATGCTGAAATTGTAGTTATGTTGTCAGATGATGCTTCAAAGGAAATAAAGGACATCATAAGATGCCTGAATGCAGTTAACATCACTTTGAACCTGAGATTAATTTTCATTTGCTTTTTATCTGAGAACACAGAAGGTAGATGCCTCAGGAGGAGGGGCAGTTGCAGTTCATCACGACCTCTAAAAGCATCCTGTATAAGCCCAAAATAGGTTTTATTAAATATGAAAAGTTCATAAAAACTTAAATTACATATATATATCAAATTAAGATGTATAGTATTCTTCATAAACATTCGACTTTTGTTAGTAATGTTTACCAAGAAAGGCAAATTCTGAAAACGTCATTTCATCTTTTCAATGGAGTTAAGTTAAAGATTTTCTAATGAGGTATTTGAACCTGCTTGTTATCTACGGATGAAATATGAAAAGGCACAAGGAATAGGCCCCACCTTGTGCACCATTCCAAACAAGGCAGGAGAAAACACATCTGGAAATGTGTTGAGTTGAAACAATTACCTATAAGTGAAATAATTGGATTCCTTTATTTGGGCTTCTTGATGGCAATCAATTCCTTAAGTTTAAAATACACCTAGTGAATGTAATATAAAACTACAATAAGGCACTTTCAGCATTTCTCAAAATATTATCACCCAGCAGATGCAGTGTTTATTGTTCCAAAGATTTACCTCTTTCTTGTCACTGGGTGTGAATCTATTCCTGTTTCTCAGCCAGAATGCTACAGCAAAGAAGCTTTCCTGTTTGTTGCCCAGGGCTAGTTCTTTAAAACACTTTGAAAATGACTTTTATTATATTAGGGTGTGCTTTAATGCAGAAAAAAAAAGTCTCTCCTGCCTTCATTTTGAACCATGACATACTTAGCCTTCCAACAGTATAATGAGGTCAAAGCCAACATTGTAAAATAACACGTGTGCACAGCTACACACACGCACACACAACTATGTATGATTTCTTAAGAAAGAGGTAAAAAGTTTACATTGGGAACAAAACAAAAAAAGCAGAGTATTCTCACTATTTTTTTTTTTTAAGGTGAAGATGGAAAAAGAAACTCACTTCAGTTTATAACATAGCAGTGATTGCCCCAGACACAAAATAAATGAAGTCTCCTCTTGGGTTATATAGGTAGTATTTCTTCTCTTCCCTAGTGAGATAATTTGTTGTTGACAGCTGTGGCATGCAAAGGCAAGCGTCTTCCTCAGAATAGTTTTGAAAAGTGGGTCCTCATTTTACTGTTGCTTGAGGAAAATAAAAACACAAATTTCATTAAGTGTCAAAAAAATGTAAAATGAAATATCAATGACAAAAGTGACAATTTAGGATAAAATAAATGAGACTTTTGTTCTGTGACAATTTACCAATTATTTAGCATTTGCATATTAAGCATAGGCTTCAGGGAAACAATGTAGTTTATGTTTAAGCCTCGACTTTATCTGTTTCTGCTGCTTTATTTTTTCAACAGAGAAAATGTATATATTAAAGAATATAGAGAACATATCTTTAAATATTCAAATGTGTATTCTAACCAATGTGTATGTAATTTATATTAGTTACCAAACCTAAAAGACATTTTTTTTTAAATGCAAGAGTTTTTACATGTTTATTACAGCAATCTTTTTATAAATGGACAGTCATTATTTTATGTTGACAAGAGAATGTTTGAAATGGAGTGCCGTAATACACAGTTCTCTACAATTAAACTTGCGGTGCAAAACCTCAACTGAAAATTACTTATAAAACTCTCAATTACAGTTTTACTAGTTTAGGTATTCTCTTCACAGTTGAGAAATATAATACAAATAAAAGTCAAGTGGCTTCTCTGCCTCCAACTACAAGGTAAAGTTGATCTTCCATGTCATGTTTCTTATTTTAGAGTTTCTTTCAAACCCCCTAAATAATTCTCTTTCCCTAATGGCTTGTTGTATTGTTCCCCAGCAGAAATGACTGAAAAAAAAAAAAAAATCTCTATTGCACTTAATCTAATTAGGGATTTTTGAAGAAAGGATGGTTACGTGCTTCTCATTAACTGACTAAAAAACTGTACCATTTTACCATCTCCAGAGGTATAAGGAAAAAAAAAAAGATGATTCCTTTTAAAGCTCCAGAAATGAATGTAAGTGTTCATATTCTGGTACATTAACAGTTTGTTCCAGTACATTGATATTTTATGTGGAAGCCCTACTCTGCAATTAATATGCCTGATGCAAATTGAAAAACCCATAATCCATCCTTCTCTGTTGGAATGTAAGAGTATATTATTATTGAGAAGCTACAGGATACCAGAGCCATTTTTTAAACTTGAGTGCTCATTACCTTAAATCTGCATATAAAACAGTTTTGCATTCAGACGAGGTAATACATAACAGAATATATTGTGGCGCATATAAAAAAAAAGTGCTCCAAATAAAAACGACCTGTGGGCTTCCTTTGTAGAAGAAATTTATGCAGTTCCAGGCATTAGGGAGTAATGATAGCTAACAGCAAAAGAGGAGGAATGAGCATTAAAACACTGTGCCTAACTTTCCTGACTACTCCAAGGCTAAAGGACAAACTGAATTGTCTAAATCTCCTTAAAGGTAAGGACAAGGTATTTATCATTAAGCAAATATGGTATGTGGGGATTGCATCTGGTTCTATCACATTAGTATTCAGAATATTTCTTACAGCTTTAAAGGAGAAAAGACAACCTTAATGGAGGTAAGAGAGAAGAAAGAGAAAGAAATCCTTTGTTTCCAGCAGCTCAGAGGATCTCTTTTCTTGTGGCTTATTTCCAAAATTATGAGCACACTTGTTCACAGGACATATCATTCTCCGATTGTCTGCTATGATTGACGAAATCTAAGATTTTAATGACACTTTTACTGTAACTATTTTAAAGGGAAGGCGAACCACAAGCCACTAAGGAAAGAGATGAAAATACAATATGTTCTCAAAAATGGAACGATACCAGGGATACAAATTTATTTCCTTCTTGAATCTCACTTAAACCTGTTCAATTTATTTGATTCTTAACACTATCACCAGTGATCGAGTCTTTTTTTTTTTTTTTTTTAACATTTTAACATTTTCTTGGTCCCTTCTTACTTCTCTCTCTATGCACCACTTAGGACAGGCGATGGTGGCTGCTGAAAGTTTTCTATGTTATTATTTTATTTCACTTACTAAGTGATAAAATTATTGAGGCAAGAAGCTATAGGATACCGTTTACTTCTTCCCAAACAAGTAATTATATGGATTTACATAATTCCCTCAATTCAATACATTTTTTGTTGCAAAAAATATTTTCGTATTTGTCCGTTTTGGAAAACACATTTTCTTTCCTGAGATAGAAAAAAATAAAAAGGAATTGTACACATTACACTCCACATATCACAGGATAATCTTCAGGGTCAAGTGTGAATGTTTTCACCTGCTGCTATTATTATGCAATAGATTAGGACAGAAATCATCCAGGGTTTCAGAGACTACCACAGAGGTGGCGCCTTTGGCTCATCAAGTAGGGTGCTGGCCCCACATACCGAACGTGGCAGGTTCAAACCGGGCCTTGGCTGAACCGCCAAAAAAAAAAACAGAGACATCTTAGAAACCATATAAAATCAAACACTTTCATTTTCCAGATACACAAAGTTGGATATACTGGGACCGCCTGTGTGGGCAGATTCACATAGTAAGTCAGTTGCAGAACTCAATTTCCTTCCTTTCATTGCAATGCATTTTTCATTCTATGATGAATGCCATTGTCTGGAGAACAACAATTAAAATACAGGATAGGAATGGCATATTTTTACATTTCAGATCAGCTTGTAGTTTCACAATGACTTGGAAAAATAACTGATATCAGATAAATGCATACACACCCACAAAATAAGTCTAATAAAATAGGACTGGGTGGCTCACATATTTTCTCATTAGTGCAAATATTTTAGATATTCTTTATGTAAAATTTTCTTTCATAAAATTTATGATCCTAAAACTGACTAATACATAGTCATTACTCAAAAAAAAAAAGCTTTAGGAAAAAAATGAAAATGACAGTATGAAAAGTGAAAGAAGCAAGGATAAGGCTGGGCAGGAAGAGAAGTTCTCCCACAGCTGCAATGCATTGTATATATGTACTTGCAATAAAAGAACAAAATTAAAGGTTATGTGATTGGACTCATGCTAAAATGTCTTTTACAATGAAACAGATCTCTTGGGATGGCCTCCTACAATGTTTGAAAATGTTCACAGTTGAAACAAACCTTTGCCTTAAGATAATGCGTCTTATGGTATCTTTGTTACCAAAAGAGTAAAATCAAAGTGGGAAGGCAGATAACATACTGATTCTTCAGGTCTTGTAGAGGATTGAAGGAGGGAGAAAACGAGGCACTGGAATCAATTGTCTTGAATTACAGCTAAATAGTTTCATTTAGACAGGAAGAGGGTATGCCAAGTATAAATTACTTTACATATGATGCCAAAGGAAATTTTTGGATGGCCTTCCCATGATAATTTTTAAGAATAATACAGTTTCCATATTATCCAGGTGTTTCCTTTGTCCATCCATATCTCTATCCTAACCACCCCACTATCCTGCTAAAAAATGTCCTGTGAATAAAGACTCTCCCACCAGCTAATCCATTAGCTTGTTTCCCAGGAAGTTGGCCATTAGTATATTTAACATCTTTAAAAGCATTTGCAAACATCAATTTGTTTTTTTCCAACTACAGTGGTACTTTTAACATGAAGATGACCATTTTGTATATTTCATTAATGTGTTTTTCAAAATCTCTGTGAATATTATCCATATAGTTTTAAAGGCAAATTATATTTTCTATTCTATCATAAATACAGTTGACTGGCATCATAAAGGGATAACTATTATTTTTATTATTAAAAGTATATATGTACACACAAGTATTATATTTGAAATTTACTGGAATACAATGCATTTTATAAATAAATAGGGGCTTGAAATGGTCAGCAGCGATTTTTGTTTTGTGTTGTTTTTTTCTGTCTACCAGAGGCAAGAAATTAGGGAATGTTTTTCAATTACAACAGGAATGGTGTACACGAAAACATTACATAGATCATTTTGACTTTTAGGGTGGTTGTACTTTGTGATATATAGTATGTTTGGGAGCCTCATTTGAATATATATTATGCTTAAGTAATTTTTCTTTTCTGAGGTATATAATCAGAAGTTCTTTTCATAAAAAAAATTCAGATTAATATAAGGGAAAATACAATTAGGGTACATTGCGTTTGTTAGGTAAAATCCAACTTGCAGTTGCGCCCTTCACCCGGTAGGGGTGCTATATATCCCTATATTGTACCCAATGGTTAGTGATTACCACACTGCCCCATTTTGAATTTAAGTGCATTTTTCCGTCCTATGTGTGTCATAGTTGTTCATCTACTAGTTTTGTATTAAGTCTGAGAACATTTCATGCTTGTGTTAGTAGTCTAGTGATACTTAGAAAGATGTTCTCCAAATCCTTCCAAGTAAATACAAAAGTGTGAAGAATCCTCAATGATCCTTTTGATAATACAATCCCATTACTAGCTATCTACCCATAAGAAAATAATCAATTTACCATAAGGAAATTTGCACTTGAATGTTTACGGCAACTCAATTCACAATTACAAAGATGTGGAAACAGCCTAAGTGCCCATCAACCCACAAATAGATTAATAAACTATTGTATAGCCATAAAGAAAGGTCTTTTGTATTTACCTGGAAGGATCTGGAGCACATATTTCTAAGAAAAGTATCAGAAACTCTTGAAGAAGACTATTTAGGCTCATTTCCAATGCAATAATCATTTGATGAAGAAAACTGAAGATCATTTATTTCAATTAGAATATTCTACCATATTTATCCTTGATACCACACACTTAAAATGTTTCTAGTTCAGAGGATATTCCTGCCAGTTTAGTTGATGTACTGATGTGCATTGTTGAAGTGTAGTCACTTTGTTTAACTCTCACATCTAAAGTCTTCTAACACCTGAGACATATAGAAAAGCCATTATTCTATGTTTCATCATCAGGTAAAAATAAGTATATGTTTCTCTCTAAATAAACTTCACATAGGAAAACTGTAACACACTCTCCTAGGAACCTATATATTCTACATGAAATAACTCCTAATCTGATCAGTGTGATAATACAAACAATCAAAGTGTCAAGTCAGATTCAAATGAATAAGAGGTTTATTCATCATTTTGAGAACATAAATGTCTAGCCCAGAGAGAAACAAGAGAGGTGTAGGACTGTCTAGGACTCCTCTCACTGTACTGAATAGGCTTTTCCACCTTACTAACACAAAAGATAAAAGGTATAGGGCATAAAATATCTCCACTTTACACACAAACAGGTACACGGCTTGCAAAGGACCCAGGAAGTTATGCCCCACGTCCATATACCCATAGATTCTAGTTTTTTTTGTTTGTTGGTTTGTTTGTTTTTGGCAGTTTTTGGTCAGGGCCAAGTTTGAATCCACCACGTCCAGTATACAGGGCCAGCACCCTATTCCTTTGAGTCACAGGCACCGCCTGATTCTAGGTTTTTTTTTTAAACACAAAAAAATGCGAAACAGCCAAGTCCATCTTGCTAAAAATGTCCTATAAATAAAGACTCTCCCACCAGTTAATACCATTAGCTTGTTTCCCAGGAAGTTGGCCATTAGTATATCCAAAAGTGCATTAGTGTGCTAGGGCTAACATAACATACATAACAAAGTATCACCAATTGAGAAATTTATTTTCTCATCATTGTAGAGGCTACAATTCTAAAGTCAAGGCATAAAACTGGTCTCCTTCTCCTAAGGCCTCTCTCCTTTGCTTGCAGATGGCTCCCTTTTTTGCTGGGTCCTCAAATGGCCTTTCCTTGGTGCAAACACCACTGGCGTCTCTTCCTCTCCTTATAAGGACACCTGTCCCTTTGGGTTAGGGTCTTCACTGTTACGACCTCACTCAATGTGAATTACCTCCTTTAAGGCCCTATTTCCAAATACAGGCACATTGAGGATTACAGCTTCGAAAGATGGATTTGAAAGGAACATAACTCATTTCATACCGACAATGATGTACCTTTGATTTCCTGGATATCCTTTCTATAAAGGAAGAGTCTGGATAGCATTTTGGCTCCTTATCCCTTTTTTCCCAGTGAAGGATTTAGGTTTTCTGTTTTGTTTGTTTGGTTTTTACTGTGTCTTAAATTTTATCTCTCAAGTGTAAAGGAAGTCTGTCACCTCTTATATGTGTCAAAGGCATACAGAATAGAGGGGCTTTGAAGGAACAACTAGGATGTGACCAGGAAGGGTAAGAGATAAAATGAATCATCACAAAATCCATATTAAAGAAACAAACTACTCTTACTTCTATTTAATTCTGAGGTGATATCAAACATTCCATTTTTATGCAAACCTAAACTTAGGTATAGTAAAAGTATAAAATTCACTTGAAACTGATGAAGTATCTCTTCCTCTAAAAGCAAACATATTTCTAATAGTAATTCTCCTAGGGTAAAAAGAATCAAAATTTTAATCATAGATTTGGATTAAGCAAATAAATCTTAAAAGATATATGTGTCACCACAAAGACTGTAACATAAAACTTGGGTGAACACAACACCTCATTTCACCTTTATATCTTGATTAAGTCATTAGCTTCTGAAGTCATTTCTACAACTGGGAGAAAGATGTCTTATCAGCTATTAAAAATTGTGGGTTAGAGAAGGTTATCAAGTAGTTAGAAGCCATTTGGAAGCACAGAAATTAGAGTCCTGAACCCAATTCACATATAGATAAATTTTATAAGAGATAGAAAGGTGATCAGCCACAATTAAGGAGAAGAGGTAGAGAATTCAGTGAAGACTTTTGATAGAGTTCTCCAGAAAGCAATGTAATGGATGATGTTTGTTGTCTGACTCACATCCTTTTTTCTTTTCTAACAGACTCTGTATTTGAATCAGATATTTATTATATTCTTAAATGGTCCTTGTAACTTAAGAAAAAGGGAACTTACTCTCAGTTCTAGACTGAGGCTCTAGATACCTTGTTTCAAGGCAATCCCAGTAATTCCTTTCCCATTGTTTGTGTCGTTTTATTTTCCTCCTAGAAATACATGTACGTCAATCCAGTTGTTATTTGGGAATAAGTAGATAGTAAAAATAGTTTCAATTATATGTAAGAGAAAGGTTTTATTCATAAAACAGCAACACTACTTCCCTTTTATTTGCTGGTTTCCATGAGAAATACTGTAGGACTCACTGCTGCTGGCAGTGATGTTTTGCTAGAAGGGAAACCAGATGTAGGATAAGCTGATAGGGGGACTGTGGAGTAGAAAAGCAGAAGGAGTCCTCCTCATAAAATATTCACCCAAGCCAATTCCTTCAAGAGTTTTCCCTGCACTTTCTTCTAGAATTTTTATAATTTCATCTCTTAAGTTTAAGGCTTTAATCCAGTGAGAATCTATCTTAGTTAATAGTGAAAGATGTGGGTCCAGTTTTCAGTCTTCTACAGGTCGCCAGCCAGTTCACCCAGCACCATTTGTTAAATAGGGAGTCTTTTCCCACCCCCCAGACAATTGAAGCAGCATCTAAAATACACTACTGGGACTTGATCAAACGAAAAAGTTTCTGCACAGCCAAGAACATAGTAAGTATAGCAAGCAGACAGCCCTCAGAATGGGAGAAAATATTTGCAGGTTATGCCTCCAACAAAGGTTTAATAACCAGAATCCACAGAGAACTGAAACACATTAGCAAGTAAAGAACAAGTGATCCCATCTTGGGATGGGCAAAGGACTTGAAGAGAAACTTCTCTAAAGAAGACAGGTGCACAGCAGACAGACACATGAAAAAATGCTCGTCATCCTTAATCATCAGAGAAATGCAAATCAAAACCACTTTGAGATATGACCTGACTTCAGTAAGATTAGCCCACATAAACAAATCCCCAAACCAGAGATGTTGGCGTGGATGTGGAGAAAAGGGAACGCTTCTACATTGCTGGTGGGAATGCACACTAATACATTCCTTTTGGAAGGATGTTTGGAGAACACTTAGAGAACTAAAAATAGACCTGCAATTCGACCTTATAATTCCTTTACTTGGTATATACCCTGAAGACCAAAAATCACATTATAACAAAGACATCTGTACCAGAATGTTTATTGCAGCCCAATTCATAATTGCTAAGTCATGGAAGAAGCCCAAGTGCCCATCGACCCATGAATGGATTAACAAATTGTGGTACATGTATACCATGGAATATTATGCAGCCTTAAAGAAAGATGGAGACTTTGCCTCTTTCATGTTTACTTGGATGGAGCTGGAACTCTTCTTAGCAAAGTATATCAAGAATGGAAGAAAAAGTACCAAATATACTCAGCCCTACTATGAAGCTAATTTATAGCTTTCATATGAAGACTATAACCCAATTATAGCATAAGAATATGGGGAAAGTGGTGAGAGAGGGGAGGGACAGGGAGAGGAAGGTAGAGGGAGGGTAAATGGTGGGGCCACACCTATGGTGCATCTTAGATGGGTTCAGACAAAACTTACTAAATGAAGAATACAAATGTCTTCATACAATAACTAAGAAAATGACATGATACATGATGGCTATATCAAGCAGTTTGATGAAAATGTTTCAGATTGTATATGAAACCAGCACATTGTACCCCTTGATTGCACTAATGTACTCAGCTATGATTCAACAATAATAAAAAAAAAGAAAGAAAGGCGGAAGGAATGTGTTTCTTTGCTAAGATCTCTGAACCCAAATCAACCACTGCTGAAAACGTTCCTATCTACTTCTAAATATACAATCCCTTCATTTGTGAGGTAGGCTTTCTTTTACTTGCACCTAGAAGTAAGAGATAGTAGGTATAAGTTATAATACAAGAAGATCCAAGAATGTAAATGCATGTCACTGATAAAGAAGAGCAACAAAGGGTTTCTTAGGGAGGATTTTAATAGATCTTGTAATTTTTTTGTGTGAATCTGGACTTGTTTAATCTTTCTAACCAAAATTCTACACATCTGAAGATTTTTCTATTTCAGTCTCTCAGGCTTGGGACTTCACAGTTTGTATCCTCTCCTTACCTTTTGTCAACACCCAACCTCTGGGAAAATGGTGTGAGTTTTCTCCTTGTAATACTCTTGTAAACTAACTTCCTTTCTAATTTGTGCCATCACCATATTTCAGGTATTTATTGATCCCTATCTTTTCACATGCTAATTCATCTATAAAACATCATGGATTATTTGATAATAATTCTTCATAAATAAAACACAAATGTAGTCTATGAACAGAGAGATTGTTAAGTAAAGCAGAATAGAGAAAGATAAATATTATTTATGGATCAAATGAACATAGAGAAATGAGTTACCAATTAGTGGAAAAACAATTTTGGTGATCCACATCTCCTGATCTTTATAATAAGATTTCCAAAAGGGTTAAAACATTTAGTACAACATCTAAAACCATAAAGGCTGTGGGATAAAACATGGGGCATTTCTTTATAAATTCAAGGTGGTTAAGTTCTATCTAAAAGTTCAGAAGCCATAAGGTTAAAGATAAAGAAATGTAAATACATTAAGTATGAGCTTAATGTACAGAACAGATAATATTGTAAACAAAGAAAAACTGCAAGTAATCAGTGGAAATGAAATATTTTCTTTTTACATAATATTTTAATTATGAAGTATTCCTCGAAGTAGACAAGCAAAAAAGTCACAATCAAAAGGAAAAATATATAAAGAAACATACAGAAAAAGTAAACACAAATGACTTTTAAGGGTATAAAAGAATGTTTGAGTTCACCTATTTGAAATGCAAATAAAAGTATAGGCTATCAATTTTTTTCACCTATTAGAGTGACAATTTGATACCACAAGCTTTTGTAAACAAATAAACACAGAAAGAAGAATGTTTCCATCCATGGACCCAATGTATAGGATGGTGGACATCTATCTATGACAATTTGATAATATGTACTTGCTCTCCCAATAAATTATACTTCAGACAGCTTATCCTACAGAACTACTTGCAAATAATGTGACTTATCTATAATTATATTCCCCGCAAAAATATATTAGCAACACGATGCAAAAACCAAACTTACTGATATTTGTATGGATATGGCAATGAAAATTTTCTACATGCTCTAACATGAAAAACTCTTCAAGATATTTATTATTGAACAAAGTAAGATACAGAAAGGACATACATCATACTACTAAAATAAAGGAAATTGATAATTTATATTTCTACTTCTTATATATAGATAAGATACTTAAGACACCAAGAATAGCACATACTCTGTTGAGAAAGATGAGAACTGGGCAGACAGTAGATAAGAATAGAAAGGAACATTTTTCCAACTTTGAATCACACAAATGTATCACCTATTTAAAAAATGAAATAATGTTTATTGCTCCCTATACTTTCTTAGAACTATCTAAACTCCTTATCCAAAAATGTATAGCCTTTAACAATTGTTTCAGGAATACTTTTTCTTTGTTGCTTAATCTAAACAACCTTCTTATCAGACCTCTCATTATGTTACATTCACCTAGCACATTTCTGCTTTTTGGAATCTCCCAAACATCCCTTTTAACTGCTTCCATTGTCTATTATCATCTGTTGAAACCTTATGTATCCTTCACGATACATCACCAATGCCAACTCTTTCAAAGAGTCTTCTCTGACCACCTAAGTAGAAATAGTTTTCCCAGCTAGGCGTCTGTGGCTCAATGGGCTAAGGCGCCAGCCACATACACCTGAGCTGGTGGGTTGGAATCCAGCCCGGGCCTGCCAAACAACAAGGATGGTTGCAACCAAAAAATGGCCGGGCATTCTGGCCGGTGCCTGTAGTCCCAGCTCCTTGGGAGGCGGAGGCAGGGGACTTGCTTGAGCCCAGGAATTGGGGGTTGCTGTGAGCTGTGATGCCACATCACTCTACCCAGAGTGACAGCTTGAGGCTCTGTCTCAAAAAACAAAAACAAACAAACAAAAAGAAATAGTTTTCCCTCACCAAAGTCCCTAGTATGCTTTTAATCTATTTTATATATAATACATGCTTGTCATGGAAGAGGTCTGTCTGTCTATTACAGGGGTCCTCAAACTACGGCAGGCGGGCCACATGAGTTGGTGTGAATTGTATTTGTTCCTGTTTTGTTTTTTACTTCAAAATAAGATATGTGCAGTGTGCATAGGAATTTGTTCATAGTTTTTTTTTTGTTTGTTTGTTTGTTTTTTTTAACTATAGTCTGGCCCTCCAATGGTCTGAGGGACCATGAATTGGCCCCCTGTTTAAAAAGTTTGAGGACGCCTGGTCTATTAGCTTTGAAGGTCCTTAAAAGCAAAGATACTTTTTGCATATCTGTATTTTTCTAGTATTATGTGCAGAGCTATGCTAGGGTAGCTATGCTAGATACCCTATTTTCTTAACATTCTTGGTTTAGGGAATAAAAGGTGATTCACTCCTTTGGTAACTTGGTCCACCTTTAACCACTATGAAATAGTATCAGCAGCAGTTACAAAAATAAACCAAATGACAGCTGAGTAAGAAGATGAAAGAAGACGACTTTTACTGGAAGGGTTGATGGACACTGAGGCAAGTTTATCAGGAAAGAATAAACAGGACATACAAGCGACTAGATTGGAAATTGTTACTAAAATTCCTGAAATTTGGGTCCCACTAAAATATCAAGCCTATGTACTGTTGCTTTTCTACCAGCTGTTGTTCATGTTAAACTGATGAGTTTGACAGGCATGGCCTCAGGATTTCATCTTTTCTCCTTTTATTTGTGCCATGTAGTTCCAAATCCCGATGTTAAATCCATTAGAAATAATAACTATATTTGAAACACTATTAATACACCAAACTGCAATTAAGAATAAATCCTTTGCCAAATACAAACTATTATTCTTTCATTCTGCCTAACTGAAATTTTGTACCTATTAACTGCTCAGATTTGATTCTTTCTTCCCCCTAACCTTCCAAGCTTCCATAGTAAGTATCATTCGATCCTCTATAATCTTGAACTCATTTGTTTTGGTTTAGCTCCCACATATGACTGAGAACATGCAATATTTGTCTTTCTATGCTAGCTTATTTTTCTTCACATAATGTTCTAACACTAAGAAATGATGAATGTTGGCGGTGACAGATACCCAATTACCCTGACTACCATGCTCATGGTTGGGAAGAATTAACACTGTTAAAATGTCCATACTACCCTAAGCAATATACAATTTTAATGCAATTCCTATTAAAGCT
>CAUYON010200006.1:0-20498 GCA_963573935.1 Arctocebus calabarensis
TTCTCTGTGGATTCTTGTTATTAGACCTTGGTCGGAAATAAAACCTGCAAAAATCCTCTCCCATTCTGAGGGCTGTCCATTTGCTTTACTTACTGTGTTCTTGGCAGTGCAGAAGTTTTTAGTTTGATCAGATCCCAGTAATGTATTTTTGATGTTGGTTCAATTGCCTGGGGGCGTCCTCCTCATAAAGTATTCTCCTAGGCCAATTTTTTCCACTGTTTCCCCTGCACTCTTGAAGAATTTTTATGGATTCATGTCAGAATAAAACCTCAAATAACCAAGACATACTCAGAAATGAAAACAAATCAGGAAGAATCATGCTACCTGACTTCAGACTATACTATAAATCTATAGTGATCAAAATAGCATGATACTGGCACAAAAATAGAGAGGTAGATGTATGGAACAGAATTGAAAACCAAGGGATGACCCAAGACACTTGTCATCATTTGATCTTTGATAAGCCTATCAAAAATATAAATTGGGGGGAAAATTCCCTATTTTACAAATGGCGCTGGGTGAATTGGCTGGCACTTGTAGAAGACTGAAACTGGACCTACACCTTTCTCCTCCAACAAAAATTGATTCTCACTGGTTAAAGGATTTAAACTTAAAATGAAGATTTTAAAATTTACACCACATAATTGTTACAGAGAGAGGAGAACAATTCAGGGACAATTGCTCACAGTTAGCACGCCGTCAGCAGGACCATTGATTCTTCCTCATTTCCTGGGGAGGGCTCCTCACAGGGTATCTTGGAGAATGGCAACTCTGAATGAAGGGAGTTCCAGCTACAGAAAATTAGAAGTGAGCAGCCAGGATTAGAGTTTCAACTCGCTGAACATTTCAGAGACTATAGAGGCTCTGGATTAAAACAGCAAATCCCAGGGACACTCTGAGAGATAGTTAGAAGGGGCAGGACCCTTGAGCTGGGAACTGAGAGTCAGCTATTCACTTGCTGGGAGGCTGCTAAATGTTTCAAAGGAGTTAAACTTGACTTAACTTTCCCTAGCTCTTCCTAGGGAGACAACATACACACAGCAAATCAGTCTGTCCTCTGAAGATTCAGTACCAGAGGGAAAGAGGCCAGGCCGTGGTTCTCTGTGAAGGTTTCCCTGATCCCTGCCCACTGCCCCAGCAAAGTGCAAATCCCCTGGGCACCACTTCCCCGTGCACAACTCTCTAATGCTGTCTGAAAATCAATAATAGAAATATCTATATGTTCTGCAAGCTGGAAATTGCTCCAGAGTAGAGACTGTGTTGTATTTGTGCTAATCTCCCTACATTCTGTCTTAAAAAGAAGAGCAACACTGATTATTGTCTACTGTATAACAAACACTTTTAAAACACAGAGATGTTTATATATATATACAAATGTACTTTTTAAAAATTAAAATAATGTATATAAAATATTTTGGCTTCTTTTTTCCCAAAAATATAAGAGTTATGCTTCCCTTTTTAATGATTGAAGGTATTTCTTCATATAAATGTACCATAATTAACACAGGCATCCTGCTACTGATTTTTTTTTTTATAACTTCCCCTGCTCCCTTTGCTTTCTCAAACATACTGTCCATAGACTTTGTCTGCATCAATGACTACTTTCTAACAATAGAATCCTATCACATTGTCATGTGCATAGTGGGACAGTAAGGCACAGTAGTAGAAAGCAAAAACTCATTAATAGAGAACAAAAACTCTCACAGAAAAGAGACTTACAGTTGCACAAGTCCCAGCTTTGTTCCAGAGGGTGATAAAAAGGACAAGGAAAAGGGCCGAAGTTGGAAAAACTCAGAAGAACTCAGGAACCAGATTACATGGACCAGCTGTGTGACCTTGGGTAGGATATTTCACTTCTTTGAGACCAGCTTTTTTACTCCAAGCTGTAGCTGATAATAGTAACCTACTCTTAGGGCTGTTGCAAATAATAAAGGAATTAACATATGTAAAACTTGTAGAACAGAGCCTGGCACATAGTATGTGCACTATAATTGTTTGCTATTATATATATTTACACAGCTTTGTCCACAAGACTGGGAGGCCCTTGAGGAGAGTGGCCATGTCTCACTTATACTCCACCCCTACCTCTACCTGGCTCTGAGAAAGAGCTCTGTGCATATCTGAAATGGGAAATTCAACATCGATGTGCTTGTGCCCAAGACTCTTTAGTAAATGGGTCCTCAATATAAATTAAGTCTTTATCCTTAAATATATATATAACATATACACATACACACAAATGTGTGTATACCTATATATATGTATGTATGTGTATATATATGTATACATACAAACATATATATGTTTTATATATATATATATGTATATATAACTTTATCAGTCCTTTGCACTTCAGTCTGGAATGGTTTATTGCATATTTTCTAGAAACAAGGATTCATAACAGGAAAGAAAATAACAGAAAAGACTTAGGTGACCTGGGAAGAGAACACAGCAGACCACTGGGGACAGAGAGCACAAGGATAGGGTTGTCAGTCCAAAAACAATGTCAAGGATCCTGTCATCTTACCTAGAGCTGGCTCTGCACCTATAAAATTAAATTAGAGTCATGTTCCTATTCACTTAACTGTGGCTGGTCATTTCCCCTTCTATCAACAGAATAAACCTGGAGCAGGGAAGCAAATAAGGAAAGAAGGCGATGATTCTTGAATGCCTATTGTATAAAAAACACTATTAGGTAATAATCATTATTTGAATTTCACAGATGCTGTATGAGTTCTGCTTTATCATCCACTTTCTGCAGATGAGAAAAATGAGACACAGTCACATGTAATCATGTGGCTAGGAAACACAGAACAATGATTTAAACTCTTTCTTCTTTACATCTTGGTTATGAACTTTTCTTTTCTTTTTCCTTTTCTTTTCTTTTCTTCTTCTTCTCTTCGCTTTCCTTGCTTTTCTTTTGAGACAGAGTCTCCCTCTGTTGCCCTGGGTAGAGTGCCATGATGTCATCACAGCTCACAGCAGCCTCAAATTCCTGGATTCCAGTGATCCTCCTACCTCAGCCTCCCAAGCAACTGGTACTACCAGCACCTGGCACCACACCCGCATAAATTTTCTAATTTTTGTACAGACAGGGACTTGCTCTCAGGCTTTTCTCAAACTCTTGAGCTCAAGGAATCCTCCTTCCTTGCCTTGGACTCCCAAACCGCTAGGATAACAGGTGAGAGCCACTATGCTTGGAGGGTTATAAACTTTTCTTCCTTGTTTAAGCAGAAAGTGTCCAAATACAACTCACTACCAAGAAGCAAAACATTGCAAGATTAGCATTCTGGAATTCTGAATCAAGCAGGAAAAGAAAGATTCCATAATCTTTAAATTCCATTCATAAAACTACTAAGAAGCCAGCATAGTAATTTTCCTTTTTTTCTGTTTGGGTGCCATGGTAGGAGATAGGAAGAAGTAATCTGTGCTTAAACAGATAAAAGTAAGCCCTGTTGGTCAACAAGTGGGAGCTAGTGTCATCAGGGAATGGATACTGCTAAAAGCTCTGTAGGTGGAGGGAATCCATCACATCTGAATAGCAGAGACAGCATTCAAATTTTACATAAATAGTCTTTAAATCATCAGTTTTCATCTTAATTTTAAAAAGAGAGAAAAAGAATAGAAAAATATTATTTTTATTTCCTTACTTTTATTTTTACTTGACATTTGTTTTCATTTTTCATTTTGTACTGTGTCAAACTGTGATCCTAGTCAAAGAAGGCTGAAATGATTTAATGTGGCTCCTTTGAGAGTTTGCTTATTTTCTAGAGAAAGGTCCAAATAAATATGGAATATATGTGCCACTTAGGCATATGAATTATTTATATCCTAAAGTCAAATCTCAGATTCATTTTCAATTCTGCTTCCAAGTATTTTGAAACACAAATCTTCTATTATTACCTCATGTATTATCATCTCTTACTGTGGAAATAAAACAAAGATGAGAATTTATCTTCCTGTTACAGGTGGGAAAACTGAAACACAAGTAGCTCACCTAAAATCAAAAATCACTAAAAGGCATTTTTCAAAAACAAAATAAAACAAAAACCAGGGGCCTAGAGTCATAGACCACAAAGAGACCTTACATTGGATGACACATCTAGTGTTGCTGTAATGTCGCCACCAACACAGAGATCTTCTGTAGTATCTTTAGAGACAGGCATCCAAATTCTGCTTCTACTCATCCAAAGAAGGAAAGATGTTTTTCCTCTCAGTAGGAGCCCATATATCAAAGAAAATATTTCATATGAGCAAGGCAGATGCATAGTGAGCAGTGAGCAGGCCTGGGGAACGCTGGAATGTGTCTGCAAGACAGCGCCAAGCCCAGGTGGTTGTCCATCAGTGACATGGCTCAACTGGTGGTTTATTGAAGTACTAAGGAATTCATTTCTTCCCTAACAGTTATGTTTGTGGTTCCTTCAGATTCTGAGTCAAGACTTCATCCTTGTTCACGTTACAACTTTATTTTTCTTTTTAATTGGGATAGAACTTGCATGTATTCGACATTTACGGAACACTTAACTTTTAGGAAGCATCTCCAGTGCTTTGCTCACTTATCTTCATAGTCACTTATTTTACAAATGAGGAAATTGAGGGGTTAAGAATTTGCCCCAGTGGGGAAAGCAAAAGACCAAAGAAGCTCTCAGTGCTAAATGCTGAGTCTAGGCATTACATTAAGACTCTTGAGAAAGAAGTTGTCATTCCAGTTGGAGGGTGGTTTCCTGCAGGGTGTGACTTCTGAGCTGGGCCTTGAACATGAATGAAGAAGACAGCATTTCAGATGAAGGGAACAGCAGGAAAGAAAGCAAGAAGGCCTGGAGAGAAGACACTGGATTTGCAGTTCTTCTTATAGGCAGCCTTCTTCACTCTTTCTTCACTCTACCCTCATACAAAGAAGGTACTTGTGTATTCATTCATTACCTTTTTTGGGGGGTTCAGATGTTTGACTGCACTGTGAAAATGAGACTCCAAGATTACAAATATGGAGCTAGCTCTAAAATGCTCCTTGAACATATCAGTGATAGCCATGGCACCAGCTACTCCCCAGCAGGCAGGGAAGGAATCTATTTTATGAGTGAGACTTATACTCTAATGTTCCTTCATAATAAATGGAAGATTTTATTTTTCATTAGGCTACAACTGACTCCATTCACCAAATGGCAATAGTCTATGAGCATTAACCCTCAGGGAATCATTACTATTAAAAAAAAAATTCCTAATTTAAATGATTACACATTGGCCTCTCAGTTACTGCAGTTGTGGGATGCACCACCAGGACTTTTGCCGGGAATACATGAGACACTATTTCTAGTAATGCTTTCTGCCTAAAGTTATTAACCCACTCTGAGCTTTATTGAGATCAGCTGTGGACCTAGAACATTTTGGGGAGTTTGACACTGGGACAAATGACAGGAAGGTACAATCGGAAAAAAGTAGAGCTGGAAAGCCTTACAGGAGCTTTCAAACTTGTTTTTATCAATGAAAATACTTTTTCAGACAGTCTTTCATGTGAACCCTTAAGAGGGTATCTATTACTCTTCTTGAGAAAACAGTCTCAATTTTCTTTAAGAAAATACTTTTACTCCATGAATATTATACAAGATTGACCTCAGTCCAGAGCCAGTTGGGCTACTGATTGAGCCATTCATCACATTGTATTTCTCTGACAACATGATCACTTTGGGTGTGCGAGTGATCTCTGCTGATCCCACCAGACTGATACCCACAAGATTGGTTGGCCCCGCTCAGCTGAAACAACAGCTTCTCTGCCTGAAAGGATGAGGATGTTAAGGCTGGAACTGCCAGCAGCCATTGCTGCCACCATTAGCAGATCTAACCTGAGGCAAAGCTGGCACAAGAGGTAGATCCATGAGAAATGCAAAGAAAAGAGCCCCAAATGTAAATATAATTAACCTGCTGGTTCAAGCTGTTTCCAAAGCCAGTTGCTTCTGGCCTTCTTTGCTAAGTAAACAAATAGATTATCTTTAATGCTTCACCCAGATTGAGCAGTATTTTCTGTTAGTAGCACATAAAGGCATTTTAAGTCCAAATTTTTTAATGTAATTGCCTACAATACAAAACCTGGATTCCTCTGGGTTGAGGTGAAGGTAAGAAACTTGGTGTTTTACCCACAATATACTCTTTCTATTTCCAAAATGCTATGCAGATAGCCTCTACTCTCTAGTTCATTACTTTTATTTTACGAATGGGAAAACCATGATTCAAAGAATGCTAAAAATATTGACAACGCACATGAAGGAACAAAACATGAGTACAAGTTTGTTTGTTTTTTAGAAGCAAGCTCTGGAAAATTGGACAGAATTAGTTACTACCTGAAAATTAGAAAGCTTTTATCTGGGGAAATCATAATAATGCAAATAATGCAAGATTCAAAAGAACACTAAATAAGTCATTAATACCATTTAATCACCAGGCAGTATAAATATATTCCACAATGTTTATAAAAAGTATTGGAAGTGATCACCCTATAGATAGTTGGTCATGCTTAAAAATTGCATTATGGTTTGTGTGGACCTGTTTGCTACCATGGCCATGCTTCTTATAAACTTTCCAGAAAGAGTTCTGGTATGTTCTGGTAAAAAAAAAGACACTTTTCCTAGGAAACTTTATATTAATTCAGTTGGCTTTATATTAATTCATTTGTCTCACCTCTTACTTCAGCAATTATATACAGCTTGATTTGATTGATTGATTAAGACAGGTTTTGCTCTGTTGCCCAGATGGGAGTAACATAGTTGTATTCATTGGAGCCTCAAACTCCTGTGCCCAAGTGATCCCCCTGACTCAGCCTCCTAGTTTTGAGGAGCCGATAGCCAGTACCACAGACTGGCAACAGGTGCTATCAGACCTGGCCATTTTTTTTTCTTTTTAAGAGAGAGAGTGTCTTGCTACACTGTCCAGGCTAGTGCTGACCTCTTGACTTCAAGAGATTCTCCTGCCTTGGTCACCAAAAATACTAAGACCATAGGTAGGAGCCACTTCCCCCAGCCTATACAGTTTTATACTATGATGTGTTATCCTGTCACCTCAATGTTCTCTCTGATGAGCCATCATTATGGCAGGATATACCCCTAGGAAAAAATAAAAGAAATTCAACATACAGGTCAAATTTTGGTGCGCAATATGAATGGTGCATTGTAGAGGATTTTGCCATGGAAAACTGCTAAACATCATGATCTATAAAGGTCAGAAGACTTAGCTGGGTTCACATAGCTAGTCCAAGAGAGAGCAGAGTAGAATCCATCTATGAATACAAAATCTGTAAGTGTTTCTCCCTTAGTTTGAATAAAATTATCTTCATAGAGGGCCTGATTCCACAAACCACATTGCCTTCCTTTTCTTTCCAGTGAATGGGGAAAAAAAAAAAGTCCAATGGTTAGATGATCAGATTTTAAGCCAAATTTTCAAAACCATCACTTTCTTATGTCTCTTATCTAAAGGCAAATCATCACATGACCCCTTTTAAAAGTTTAAGAAGTATTTTATAGAAATGTGTCTGATTAAAAGCTTAGAACTCAACAACAGGGATCTTTCTGTCTCTTTTTGGTTGATAGAATGAAAGTACTACTAGTAATAGTTCAATAAATTATAGTTAAAAGGAAAAATAATTGCAAAACTCTGGTTAAAGGGAAATAATTACAAAATGGAATTATTTTGAGCCTTTTTTCTACTACTTTTTGTTTCTCTAAAATTTTTGAGTTCAAAAGGTTTCAAAACATATCATTTGCCTTTTGTGGCAAAGTTGCTGAAGAATTTGAGAAACATTTAGAAGTCTAAATGTTGGTATATGAAAATATAATGATTTATTCATAAAAAATAATTGAGGAAGTTTCTATTCCCCATACGTAGAAAGAGGAATTTTCCTGCTCAAGCCTCTTCACCTTTTCTGAGCCATCATAGGCCAGTGAAAGCACAATTAACTAGTTACTGGAGCCATAAGTGATTAGAAATGCCAGTTTGGTGGATTCTAGTAAAACTTGAGATAATGCAGTTTTTCTGACATCCAGACAGAGACACCAAGGGACCTAATTTCCCATAAGAGCATGTTCACAGTTACCTGCTTGAATTCCAACCTGCTCTGCCATTGCCTAATTATGTGACCTTGAGCAAATTAATCGCCTTTTCTCAGATGACTTAGTTTTCTCATCTATAAAATGGAAATACGTATATACTTACTTCATGGGGGTTTGTAAAGATTAGGTAGATTAATGGATATATTTTCAGCTCTTAAGATGATTTCTGGTGTCTGGTAAACACTCAGCGCTAATTTTTATTAGTATATACATCGAGTGAAACTGACATAATGAGGCAGTTTGTACCATGGCTTCGCCCTGGGAAAGGTAGTGTGGAAGAACCTGATCTTACCAGCTAGGTAAAATGTTAGCCTGGAGATTTGCTGGTTGGGGTTGGCAGAATTCTAAGATGTCCCTGAGATCTCTGCCACCTGACATTCAGCACCTTTGTAACCTCTTCCCCCTGAACATAGGCAGATTCTTTAATGTGAAGAGATATCACTCCCAAGGTTAAGTTACTATTCAATTGTCTTTGTGTTAACCAAAAGGGAAGTTATCAAGGTGGGTCTGACCAGTTCAGGTGATTCCTTAAAAGTAATCAGGACCTTCCTGGACTTACAGGCCTCTGAAGGAAGCCACAAGGCAAGGAATTGGAGTAGTCTCTAGGGATGGAGAATGGTCTCCAGCCAGCCACAGAATGGGGCCTCAATTTTATAACTCCAAGGAACTAAATTCTGTCTACAGCTGTGCAAGTTGGAGGTAACCTCTATTCCAGAGATCACAGCCCAGGATGTGATGCCTCGGTTTCATGCTGGTGACACTGAGCAGAGAACCTCAGTAACTCTGGTTATGCTCCTGACTTACAGAACTATGAGATAACAAACTAATGTTGTTTTAATTTAAACCACCACTTTTGTGGTAATTTGTTATAAAACAGCATAAAATGAATGCACTATAACTTACGTAAAGTTTGTGTTATTCATTTGACTCATCAGAGGCTAAGAGAGTAGACAGAAGAATAGAAATCCGTTACTTTACTCTCATCGGCCCCAGTACAGGAAGCACATCTCAGGGAATTTTGTGGCCCCAGAGGATGGCCCTGTTCATTCATATGGTCCTGTGTCCCACAGGTGGATTACTATCACACCAAAAATGTCTCCAGTGCCCTCTACACAATCCCTAGAAAACTCTTTCCCTACAATCATGTCCTCTTTTAACTTAACTGGAATGCAAAGACACTTCCCCTAACTGTCAATCTAGAGTTGCCCTGCTGGAGGCCTCTGACATCACCGAGTATGTTTTCCACAGCGCTGTTTCATAACCATCTTGTCTGTTTGCTTCCTGGCTTGCTGCTACACTATCTTATTTGAAAATAAGCATCATAAAAATAAGGACCTTGTCTGTTTTGCTCACTGTTATATCTCCAGAGCCTGGACTAATGGCTGGCCACTAATGGATGTTTGCCACTTGCAAGTATTATAAAGAAAGGCAGCCAGTGCCAAAATAGCTAACGTATTACACTCCCATATATTCATGTATCAGGCATTCATACATAGCTTTATCAAAAGGTTTTCATAGCCTTTTTCCATATTTGTGCTATGGAATTTTTTATGGTAGTTTACAATCTCCTTGAGGATAGACATCATGTCTTCTTATCTTTGTACCTTAGTGCTAAACTCAGTGGCCAATGGATAATATATGTTCAACAAATAAATAAAGTATAATTCTTTTTTATTTTATGAAAAAACATATAGCAATAGTACACATTTTTTTCCCTGCCAATACCTTGATTTTAATTCTTGATTTTAATTTTAATAGACTGAAATCTGTTTTGGGTGTCTGAACTGTCAGCTAATAAATTTTTATTATTGTAAGTCACCAAGTATGTGATGATTTGTTGCAGTAGTGACAGGAAACTAATGCATAAAGGTAGAGAGAGAGAGCTGTCTTTCAGGGACATCTCCTTACAGAGATCTGCTCACATCATGGGATCTATTAATCAATGATACTCAGTCCCACCAAGAATGGGAATCATGGATTTTACCTTTGATAAAGATTTTCCCATCATCTCCCAGTCCTCCTCTCTAACCATGTGCCTGGATTTGATATGGCAGAATGGAAAGAGTGTGGGCTTCAGAACCAGAGGAGCATGAATTCAAATCCTGGTTCTGATACTTATCAGTAACATAACCTGGGAAAACTAACATCCATGTTCTGGCTCTGTTTCTTAATCTCACTTTCAGAATTATTATAAGCCCTAGAAAACAGTGAAATAATTAAAAAGAAAATAAATAATATCATTATTGACAATTAAGGAGGTGTTCCAAGGAGATGCATACATTAGAGTAGTTATTATTTATTTATTTTTGTTGCAGTTTTTGGCTGGGGCCAGGTTTGAACCTGCCACCTCCGGTATATGGGGCTGACACCCTACTCCTTGAGCCCAGGCGCTGCCCCTTACATGAGTTGTCCTGCTCTGTTCATCCACAGGACTGCTCAGGGACAGGACCTATGGTTAGCTGAGCTCCTTCTTGGTGGGACAGAAGGAGATGTGGTGCCACAAGGCTCAATCTTGGAAAAATTAAAGAACAGCACAGTTTAGATATGAACAGAATAGAAGACATCAATGAATGGCAGATGGCAGCAATTTCAGTAATGTGAACTTCTCTGGACTTGTAAATCTTCAGGAATACTTCCTAAACTTACATATTCTTGGAATGAGCATATTTCTATGGATATTTGCATGAAAGCTAAACTCTTAAGAACTAGTTTTACTTAAGGTAACACAGAGAGAAGATCCAGACAGAAGGAAATCATGAGAGGGTAAGCCTCTAGGAATTTAAAAAAAAAATCAAGGGAGAACATTGGACTCTCCTCAACTACAAGATTGAGATTTGAGCCCAAATTAACAAACTCCCTAAAAGATAAGGTTTATTCACAAGTCATTGTAAAAATGCCTGGAAAGTTATAGATAGTCAAACAATGAAGGCTTCAATTTCGGGCTGTTACATACATATTTTCCCCTCATTTAAAGCATATTAACTTCCTAGTTTTCCTGGATAGCAAGATGTATGAACAGTGGAGGATGATTCAATAACAGGAAAACAGTGGGGTTGACAGGTGGTAATAATAACCAAGAGGTCCATTGCAGCTTGAGGGTCCACATTTTTCTCCTTTGTTTCTAATCACCCCTCTGCCCTCTGAGCCAGTGCTGTCTGCTGGGGAGGACTTAACTCAAAAGAGCAGGTGGCTTCACAGACCTCTCGTTTGGGTAATGAGTTGGAACCTTTACCTAAAGCCAAGCCCAAGGATCCTTCCAGCTGCTCCACTCTGGGAGTTGACAGATAGTATACACACACACACACACACACACACACACACACACACACATATCTAGGGGGTGGATGTTTGGAGGGTGGATGAAAGATCTTTGTAATAATCAAAAAGTTTGTAGCTATTTCCTGCCTGCTTTATAAACCAGGATAAGGGCTTCTTGGATCACTTGACCTCTCTATGTGGTGGTAAAAATAATCAAGCCTATCCTTAAGCAATTAGCTACCTATTCTAGCCATCAACTTTATGCACAATTTCCAAGGAACTCTTCCCTTGCCTTTTCTAAACCACTGTGGGAATAGACTGAAAAGGGACGGCCAAAGGGCAGCAGTGTAGGGCAAGGCCCCTCAGTGTGCTTCTCAGCTCTGGGGAAAGTTAATGAATTGCACTCTAGGGACAAAGAGAACTTTAACAACAAACATTCTGACAGTTTCATAAGGCAGGAAATGTGGCCATTATCAACAGAGAGCTGGAAGTGCAAACACAAGCTATATGTTTATGTACCTTCGCCCAGTTTGTGGACATTGTTCAAATGGAAGGGGAAGAAAACACAAGAAGGAAATCCTCTTCCTTTTGGCAAGACACAGAAAGAAATTCACATGCTTGACCTCCATTTGTTGTCTCAAGAAGCAACTGTCACCTTTTCTGTGTTTAGTGTCACAGCGACGGCATCATCACTATAAAATCATTTAATCAAAAGCCATTTATTGACCACTGATTATGGGACATGTGCCCAGGTGACAAAAGAGCTAAGAGCAAAGAGTCAATGTTGTTCCCTTTCTTCAGGGAGCTCCTTGTCTGGCCATTGTTGTGTTCACCTTGTCATTATCCTCATTGGCACTGCCACTCTCATCTCCCTTCTTTTATCTGTGGGCAATGTTTAAAAATTAAGTAAGTTTATAAAGCACTCCGGAGTAATAGTAATAACAAAAATAACATAAAATTAAAATTTTTAAAAGATTAAAAAAGTGAAAAATCATCTGGGGATTGTATTAAAATACAACTTTTCAAGTGTATTGACATTCATGCTGTGAATTCATGCTCTGAATTAGCAAATTTTGAGGAGAGTCTCAGGATTCAGTGATTTCAGAATGGTACAGATGGTTCTGATGTAGCCATTTCATGACTCACATTTTGCAAATATTACCTTATATTATAACATTTTATACATTTTTGTCACATTTATTGTGCTTTGAATGTAAAAATAGCCCAATAAAGTAGATAGAATTGGAAGTATTGTCTCCAATTTATTTATAAGAAAAACGAAAGCATAAAAATGTTCACTTAACCTAATTTAATTCAACTGGCATCCAATTTGCTCAAGTTTCTGTGTTAGAAGTTTGAGATAAGAATAAAATCCATAATGAATTTGTATTTGATAGAAAAGAAAGAAAAGCATATAATGTTCCTGGTGTTCGTATGCTATAATATTTGATTTATTATAATATATATCAGTGTATATATCAGTGCATATACATGCATTGTATTAACCTTAACTTATACACTGAATGTGATAAATTCATTCATTCACTAATTTTGTATTCATTCACCTAATATTTATTGATTACCTATTATGTGGCCAGCATTGTTTTTTTTTCTGTTTTGAATACAATAGCATATAAAACATATCAAAAAAATAAAAACTTGCCTTCAAGGCATTAACATTTTAGTGCAGAAGGAGAGATCATAAAACTACACTATGGCATAATTAGTTCATACTTGAAGGAACCAATCCAGATATTAATAGTTTTTCAAGCACTTAATAGCAATATCCATAAATGTACCAGAGCATTTGCTGATTAGTTTAAAAGATGGCAGAAATGATTCTTTGTTGAAATGAATGATACACAAGTTATTTGATTAACAAGAATAAAGCAGAAGGCTTTGATAACCCCAGTAGGATAACGTCCTTGGCACAATTAAGTCTATAGTTCTGTTTGATCCTCTCTCTCCTCTATGTAATGGAGGACTCTGTCACTTTCTGTTACTGAGTGGTTTGCTGAAACTTTATGCATCTCAGAGTAAGGATTGCATGGAAGGTGTTTATTGAAATAACTAAAAGAATAGAAGAGTGAGAAATTTACCAAGCTTGGAAAGAATTGGAACCTACCAAATAATAAATATTTATACAAATAGCAGAATTCTACCTAAGGCTTTGCTTTCATAAAAACATTTTCCAGAAGTAAGATAATTGGTTAGTAGATTCATGACCTCACCTCCTTCTAATTGCCATAGATTATGGCTTGCCAAAATAATTTGACAATTGTGAGCAGCCAAACTGACATAAAATTTTGTAGTAAATCATTTAATCTCTTACAATAATAGGTGGTGTAGATAATCTTATTTTCTCCACTTTACAGATTAGGCATTTGAGGCTTCAAGAGGTTAAGTAATTTACCTAATGCTGTTATTAAGTATTGAGTAGCAGAACAAGGATTTAAACTTGTTTGTGCCCAAAGCCTGCACTATTTCCATCCTGGTTTGAGAAGATTCTGGCATCACATAATCCATATAAACCCGTCTTCCAACACTTCTCAATGGCCTTGGGCTTACTCTATCATTCTCTTTCATACAGGTCACATTTCATACCATCTTCACTGTTCCTCTCCAAACTTTTGTCCAGGACGAGCCAGTTTATGTTTCCATTATCAAAGAATTTTCCAATGGTTGGTGATGATCACACTTTCATCTGTATTAAATCTTGTCTCCCCAAAGTAACTAACTACAAAGTTCCTTGAGATTAAAATAGCATTTTTTACCATAGTTTCTTAATATTCCACAGCACCTAGTATGATGCAATGCATACAGAAAGCATTTAATTTTCATTGCTTCAATAGATAAATTTTAACTGTATAGCTCAAAACACAGTTCCTGGCAGATACTAGATACTCCATAAGTATTTGCTCTTAAAATTAAAATTTTCAATATATTCTGGATAAAGTAGCAGATGTCACTTTCGATTTAGATGATCAGAATTAGAAAATCAGTAAGAATTTAATTTTTAATTTAAAAATTTAATTCTGAACAACTTTTATTTCCTCATTCTTTTTAACATAGGCTTAGAGGTCTTGGAACAAGAGGTTCATATTTAACATATAATGTATGGATCCAGAAGTCTGAGTCAGTAGTCAGGTTATCTGAGGGCAACCTAAGGAAATATTTGTGAAGGGAGGTTCTGGATAGAGCGAGTAGGATCAAGAGGGAACACAGACTATGGGAAAGAGAAAGTGTGCTGGAGCCAAAGCTTTATGTATTGGGTTTGCTCCATTTATCAAAAACAAGTTAGAAGAAGATATAGTGGATGCATCATATATTAAGCTGAAAAGAGTTATTTAAACAGACCTCCACTTACTTTAGAAACACTAAAGCACATTTCATGTCTTGTCACTTTTTAGCAGTTAATAAACTCAATGCCATTTGATGGCCATTAAAACAGACTGGCTTTGCAATTATTGATTATTAATTGAATGCTTATAGCAGCACAACACACTATTGTAAAGACATGGAAACAACCTGAGTGCCAAAATACATGAATGGATTAATAAAATGTGGTATATGCATAGTAAGGAGTTCTACTCACCCACACACACACAGAAAAAAAAAATTGGTAATCTAGTATCTTTTGTGACAACCTAGATGGAACTGCAAACCATCCTTCTAAGTGAAATATCACAAGAATGGAGAAACAAACACCACATATACTCAATATCAAATTGGAATTAACCCATCGACACTCGAGTGTACATAAGGAAGTAAATGTCAATGAAAATTAAGCTTGGGGAAGAGGCAGGAGGATATGGTGTGAAAGGCACACTCATAACTTTGAATACATTTGTACAAAAACAAAGTATGTAAACAAAACACATGTCCCCCTAATATTATAAATTTTTTTTTAAAAGAGAGAAATGATACTTATTAAAACTCCTAATAAAATCAGGATGGCTTTGTAATTATTGACTAATTAGTTACCTGTAGACATGAGATAGAATCGCAGCATTTAATATATGCATGTATGGGTATACATATATGATGTTGTCTCCAAGTCCAATACCAAGCTAAACAATTTAACAAGGAATTTTGTTAATTTATCAATCTATTTAAACTAATGTCTTACTGTAAAATACAAATCATCATATTTAGGTACATGTATTTAAAAAGAAAGAAAATATCTGGAGTGGAGATTCTTGCTAATATGAGAAATATAGTTATAAGTATGTATAATGTAATTATGCAAAATAACTGAATAAAACTTGTACAGACTCACAGGGTTTAAAAAATCATTTTAGGCAGCTCCTGTGGCTCAGTGAGTAGGGCACTGGCCCCATATACCAAGAGTGGCGGGTTCAAATCCAGCCTCAGCCAAACTGCAACAACAACAAAAATAGCCAGGCATTGTGGCAGGCGCCTGTGACCAAAAAAAAAAAAGAAAAAAAATCATTTCCATTATCACCTTAAAAGAAGTACTTATGTGATAAACACACATATGTAAATACCCATACACACGTATTGGACTACTTGAAACTGAGCAATTTCTGGATAAAAGTATTGGTTTTGAAGAGATGTAGTCTTAGATATGGGTCTCTCCTCTATCATTTCTAGTGGAATTTACTTTACATCCTGAACTTTAGTTTTTTCCCCAGTAAACATGGGGATAAGTGTAACTGTTCCTATCTCAGGTAGTTTTCAGAATAAATGAGATTATATATATGAAAACACCTGGCACATGTGTGGGAAGTACCGTAAAGGCCACTTGCCTCCTCCCCTTTTCTTGCCTACAGTGGCACTTCCCAAGGACTAGCCATGTGCTATTCCCTTTGGAAGAGCCACGAGATACAGACAAGTAGATAATCTACCCAAACATTCTCCTGTGTGCTTCATGCTTTGTATGGAGAAACCTGAGGATGGGAATTTTGAAAAATGCTGTTTTAGGTATTCACAATGTTTATCTTATTGGACTGTGGTTAGAGATAGAGACAATATCTCCAATCAGCCAGAAAATGAAGACAAGTCATTGCTGTAATGAAAAGAAGCCCTGAGCACAGAAAGTTCCTGAGGAGCTCTGAAGGGTGGCCAGGAGAAAGCAAGAAGAAACAGGCATGCACTGGAGGGGAAGGCACTGTAAGGAGTTAGGTTGTAATAGTCAAGTGAGAAAGACCAGCAAAACATATCAGCAGGAAAGGAATTTTCCATCCGAGCCCGAGTCCTAAAGCTCAAGGATGCCATTATTCACCTGCTTGACCCACCAAGTCCTAAAGCTCAAGGATGTCATTATTCACCTACTTGGCACATCCAGGCACCTTGCATTCCTCAACAACGTAACCTGATCTAACAGAAAAAGCACTGAGCCAGGATCCAGGAAAGGCAGATTCAAGTCTCCCTGCCACTTGAAAGCTCTATAACATGGGCAAGAACTAAACTCCTTCAGTGCCCTCATTTGTAGAATGGTGATAATATTCACTCTCTTTCATAGGTGGCGTGAGAGCCAGAAGAAATAAATATGAACCAGCATAGGATGGTGGTTCTATGCTGTCTATGATACAGACTTGCTGGATTTAAATCCCACATCTCCTCACAGCAGCACCCAGTCTCACGAAATGCAGCTATGCTTCAGGGCCCTCACTGGGAAAAAGCAGTAAGAAGATACTTTTCTTATAGAGGAGAAATGATGAAGTAATACCAGACATACATGTGAAGTGTTTATGACAGAGCCAGACACATAGTAAACATTCAATAAAAACAATGTGAACTAAGTTTATCGAAGAGAATGTGGTTTGTGGACAGGTGATATGGGAACTATACGGAGTTTGGATTCAGATTCAGAAAACCTTAAGCTCTGATTCAAACTCCACTGTCACGAGCTGGCCGATTTGAAAGAAACAGCTTAACTTGTCTTATTACCAATTTATTGTCATTTGCAAAGTAAGCATGTAATTCACTGTTCAAAATGGTTCCTAATGAAGATTTGAAATAGCCAATGTTAAGCAAATGGATTATGGTATATTTTCAATGTCATTATAGGGTGATAGACACATGTAAAAAGCATTACATTAGAATTGATATTTCCCTAAGTTCTTGAGTGAGTAAGAGACGACATCCCAGTTGCAAAGACTGACATTCTTGAGTCAATGTAAGTAAGGTGGGCCAGCACAGCTGGGAAAGTTTAGAATCTTCTTTCAAGCAAGGTTAAATGCTTCTTACTTCACAGAAAACTCAGTCACAGAATTCATCTCTCCCCTGTGGTTTACTTTCAGAGTGGCACTTTGCCCAACCCCTTCTTCCTTCTGGTCCAGGTGCAGGTGAGACCAATGAGGACAATAGCAAAATATTCTGGGAGCTAAATGCCACAAAGAGCCTGCAGACATGAGCTCTGTGTCCTGTGGGCCCTGGTCTCAACAATGCTGCCACTGTCCTCCTCAGAAGGCCTGGAATGTGGATGGGGGCCAGCTGGACCCCACTGCCACAAAAGCATACCAAGGAGTTGCAAAAAGTCCAGGAGGAAAACTGGAAGATGGGTACTTGAGAATGTAAGTGGTGGGGCTCTGTGACAGTGCTCTTCAAAGTGCTGGGCTCTTCCCAGCTCCAAGTGTGCCAAATACCCAAAGGAGCAAGTGACATGCTTCTGATTCCCAGTAGGGAGTCATCGTTCAGAAGTTCCACAAAGAGGAAGTGGACTCAATGTTCCCTGCCAGGGTAGGTGGTTTATATGTTGACCCGTTTGGCCCAACAATGCCTGTGTCAAGTTCTAATCTCCACGATACAGATATATTATAAGCCTTCAACAATTTTACTTATCATTGATGTTGTCATCATTTTTATTAGAAATGAGGAAAAAGAGTGATTAAATCATTAATTTAATGGTGATTAAATCATTTGCCAAATTCACAACTGGTTAGTGACAAAGCTGGGACTGAAATTAGTTGGCTAGCTCCTAATTGATGTCCTTTACAGCAATGCCGATAGCCTATTTAACACCTTCCCTGTACCAGTGGCCACATAAAATGCAAAAACAGAAAAACAAAATACTTTCCCCTCTGAAACTCTGAAACTGAGACTCTAGTGCAATGCTTTCCAATCTCTGGGCCATGGCCCTCCATAGTTCATGGAACTACTTTGAAGTCACAAATACTATGTTTTTAATAGTACTGAATAAAATTTAAATATAAAATACATCTTACATATTCAAGTATTTAATGACACTTGTTTTAATCACTATAAAAACACGTGTGTGTATATCAGATCACAATACACCAAACGTGTTAGAAAGATCATGGTCGGAACCCTTTTGGAAGCCATTAGTTCAGTAAGTCTGCAAGTGGTAGATGAAGAAACATATGTGGTGTGCTCCCTACTTGCTAACTCTTGTCATCAGTCTCTTTGGGACTTCATTGTGCTCTTTGTGGTATCTCAAATTGAAGATAAGAATCATAATGGCCACACCAATGGCTGGGATTTTACAGGACAGACTTTTCTACTCTACTGTGGACATCTTAATTTACTACCGAATCCAATAGCATGACAGGAATTGAAATTTGAATCAAGCTGAACTCTTAATCAAATATTTTCAGTCAACAAATATTCAACTAACAATTTTTAAGCTCTCCCCCTTGGTACCAGTCACTACATTAGGCACTGCAAAGGTATATTCAAAAGACAAATATGTAATTGCCCTATCCTTGTAGAGCTCACAATTCCTTCTAAAATATGAATATGCACTAGGTCCTATGCCAAGAGCCAGGAATATAAAGTAATGTCAAAAAATGTTGGAATGTAAGGCCAAAGAAAACATGTGTGTTTCTCTTTACATTTTTTGTATGTGTTTTCATACATATTCATAAATATAAAATATTTCATCATTTTTAATTCACAAATAATGTATTTGTGGGATCCAACATAATATTTTGATTTACATATATGTACATTATAGAAAGATACAGTTAAGCTAATGAACATATCCATTACCTAATTTTATCATTTTTTTGTTGTTGTCGAGAGAATGTTAAATATCTATGTTAGTGTTGATTTTGTAACCTGAGACACTACTGTATTCCTTGATCACTTCTAAGAGTTTTGTAGTAGAATCCCTGGTATCTTCCAGATATACAATCATATCATCTGTGAAGAAAGTTTGATCTATTCTGACCCTATATGGATACCCTTGATTGCCTTTTCTTCCCTAATTCCAATGGCTAAAACTTCCATTACAATGTTAAAGACTAGAGATAGCCTTTATATACACCAACAATAGCCAAGCTGAAAAAACAGTCAAGGACTCTATTCCATTCACAGTAGTGCCAAAGAAGATGAAATATTTAGGAGTTTACCTGACAAAGGACATGAAAGATCTCTATAAAGAGAACTATGAAACGCTAAGAAAAGAAATAACTAAAGATGTTAACAAATGGAAAAACATGCTCATGGCTGGGAAGAATCAACATTGTCCAAATTTCTATACTACCTAGAGCAATATATAATTTTAATGCAATCTCTATTAAAGCTCCACTGTCATACCTTAAAGACCTCAAAAAAAATACATCATTTTATATGGAATCAGAAAAACTTTGAATAGCCAAGACATTACTCAGAAATAAAAACAAAGCAGGAGGAATTATGCTACAAGATCTCAGACTATATTATAAATTGATAGTGATCAAAACAGCATGATACTGGTATAAAAACAGAAAAGGTAGATATATGGAACAGAATAGAGAACCAAGAGATGAACCCAGCTACTTACCATTATTTGATCTTTGACAAGCCAATTAAAAACATTCAGTGGGGAAAAGATTCCCTATTTAACAAATGGTGCTGGGTGAACTGGCTGTAGAAGACTGAAACTGGACCCACACCTCTCACCGCTAACGAAGAAAGACTTTCACTGGATCAAAGATTTAAACTTAAGACATGAAACTATAAAAATACTAGAAGAAAGTGCAGGGAAAACTCTCGAAGGGATCGGCCTGGGAGAATATTATATAAGGAAGAGTCCCTGGGCAATTGAAGCAGCTTCAAAAATACACTACTGGGACCTGATCAAACTAAAAAGCTTCTGCACAGCCAAGAACACAGTAAATACAGTCCCCAGAATGGGAGAAGATATTTGCAGGTTATGTCTCCCACAAAGGTTTGATG
>CAUYON010200010.1:0-22243 GCA_963573935.1 Arctocebus calabarensis
GGTCAGGTTGTGACAGATATTTGTGTGTGTGAGGGTGTTGAGTCGCTTTTGCGCCGTTTTTGGTGTTGTGTGTGTGCGGTGTTTTGACTGTTCTCTATATAGGGTTAAAGATTTTGTGTCTTTCTCTAAAAAAAAAAAAAAAAAGAAATAAAGGAAGAAAACAAAAACCCAGAGTTTGATTTTCTAAGCAACTCTTGCTTCTAGCCATGGTACAAGTGACAAATTCTGACTAAGCCATGAATAAAACTGCCCGTTGGCTTTCTTAGCTTTTTGTGGCAGCCTGATTTAACGGTATTACTTTAAAATTTTCTGCTCTTCACCTATGGGTTGGGACTTAAGCTTCAGGTGTTTAATTTCTTGGTCTTTTTCTTCAATAGCTTGATGAAGGAGTGCTTGTAGTTCTTTCTCTTTCCGAACCAATTCTTCCAGCAATCTGCAGAAGAAAAGTATATGAGTTGGCAGGATAATAAAGCTGGAGCTGACACAGGTGATCTTCTGGACATAATAAGCACAGACACCCCTGGGATTTAACTGAAATAAAGATTCTGGTCCTGTAGGTCTGGGGTGATGTCTGAGACAGCATTTTTTCTTTCTTTTTATTTTTTCTTTGCAAAAGAAAAAGCGGGTTTGAACCTGCTGCCTCCAATATATGGGGTTGGCACCCTACTCTTTGAGCCATAGGCACCGCCCCCTGAAACTGCATTTTTTCTGTTTTGGTTTCTTTCTTTCTTTTTTTTTAACAGTTTAAAGATGGAAATATTTTATTCCATTCATAATTTGGTATTCCCCCTTTCATCCCTTAGTCACTGAGAGATGTCAATCGTTTCCTCTCGTGCTTTCAGTATGATTTCAAACTGCTCTGCTCGCCTGGTCAGGTGGCATCTGAGAGAACAACACTACACTCAAACCCAGCTTCTCACCAGCAGTGTGTGGCTCCTGGTGCTGGAGCCAGAGCCCACCAGCTGACATTTACCCTTTGCATTTCTAGGGAGCTCCCCAGGGACACTGACCATGCAGGTCTGCAGACCCCCAGTCCAGTAGCAAAGTTCTGGAAGACTCTGTGCTTCCAGATAAGAATTTAAAACATCCCTTCCAGATTGTCTTCTAACAGCATCAGAGACACTGTTCTATTGTTTCTTTTTATGATCCTAAGTGTTTAAGATATAAATATGGGATATCCGTAGACCTGTATTTTATATGAATGGCCACTCATCCAAAAAAAAAAAAAAAGTTGTTACATATGGATAATTAATGCAAAGCAGAAAGGTAATCACTTTTCTTAAACTTAGGAAATCTGAATATTTGAAAAATAGCTGTAAGTGAGGTGGCCTAGAATATGTGGTACATAAAAAGTGCTCAGTAAATGTTAAGGGTTATTGCTGCCACTGTAGTTATTACTATTATTCCTCTCACTACTAAGGGAGCAATAGCAACTGTATAAAACCACAGCTGAGTTGCTGATACACTCAGTTCCTAGTTGGCATCTCATGCAATCTCCAAAGAAACCAGAGGAAACCATGATGTTCATATGATATTTTTTACCCATGGAAGGGTCACCATGAAACTGAGAGCCAACTGGTAACCCACTCACTGTTTCTCACAGAAAACATTCCAAGTCATGAAAAGAGATGCTCTTAATTTTTTAGAAAAGTATCTGAGTCATTTGGATTTGGAACTGTAATCATTTAAAATATACAATTATCAATAAGATCAAGATAATTGTCACATACCCTACAGTTTTTAACAAGCTGTATTTGTTTCATTTTCTGAGCATTGACAGATTTAACTCGGGACCAGGTTCTATCCTAAAGCTTGTTTCTGCTGCAGTTGACATGCCCTGAGGGCAGCAGGGTGCAACTGACAGATGGACCTGGAGTTGTGTCCCTGTTCAGCCACACACTTCCTGCGTTAACCTTAGACAAATTACCTAATGCTTGTGGGTTTCAGTTTTCTCATTTGTAAAAAAGAAAAGTAAAGGTCTGGCATGCTGGCTCAGGCCTGCAATCCTAGCACTCTGGGAGCCTGAGGCAGGAGGGTCCCTTGAGCTCCAAATTTCCAGACCAGCCTAAGTAAAAGTAAGATCCCATCTCTATAAAAATAGAAAAAAAATTAGCCAGGGGGTTGGGGGCCATTGTGGCAGGTGCCTGTAGTCCCAGCTACTCGGGAGGCTGAGGCAGGAAAGATTGCTTGAACTCAGGAGTTTGAGGTTGCTCTGAGTGAGGCTGACTCTATGGCACTCTAGCCTGGGCAGCAGAGAGTCTATCTCGAAAATAAAATAAAGTGAGGTAAAGCTTCTGGAAAGGATTATTAAAAGGGCTGGCATAGGTAAGGTGCCAGGAGCAGTGCCTGGCCTTTAAGAAGGGGAAATTCTGTTCCCTGCTGCAGCTTCAGGCTCTGAACAAGAGCCCTCTGAGGGCCAGTAGGGGTTCCCTCCTGGATCCCCAGGCTCTACTCCCTTCCCCAGGACATGAAGATGAGGCCTGAGGTAGCGGAAGGGATTCCCAGTAGAGTAGGAAGCAGAGGTAGGATAAAAGCAAACACGATGACAGGCTGAGAAAGTGGTCTGAGGAAGGCCGGTGAACAGAGACAGCGGTGGAGTAAGCACAGCACACACTCGGGTGGATGATGTGCACGCGCGGAAAGCGAGAGGGGAGCAGAGGGTCGCAGGGAACTTTTTATCTACTCCAACACAAACAACATTCAAAGAAGTGGAGAGCAAGCTCTGTATGTATTTTTAAGTTGGTAATTTTTTGTCTGGTCTCTACATGTGTGGAACAGTGATGGCTTTATCTTATTGTTTCTCAAAGAAAATGGTGACATTTCCCAGAATTTATCCCCTCTCAGTTTGGACTATGTAGCTCTTTCTTTTCTTTAAAAGCCAGAGCTTTGGTGGGATCTGTGGCTCAGTGAGTAGGGCGCTGGCCCCATATACCAGGGATGGTGAGTTTGAACCTGGCCCCGGCCAAACTACAGCAACAAAAATAAATAGCCGGGTGTTGTGGCAGGCACTAAGGAGGCTGAGACAAAAGAACCTAAGCCCAAGAGCTGGAGGTTGCTGTGACCTGTGACACCACAAAACTGAGACTCTGTCTTAAAAAAAAAAAAAAAAAAGCCAGAGCTTTAACGTTAAAAGCACAGTATCAATAAGTTATCTCATTTGTCCCAAATCCGGCTCTTAGTAGAATTTATCTCAAGGACAGATCCAGTCCATCAACTTTACTTTTCTGTTGTATTCAGCTAGTGGAGAAATACAAAATGGCCTAAAAGTCACCCACAAAGTCACCATACATAGGGAAGTGGAAAATCATAACTAAATGTACCTTTATTTACAAAATATTCATTATAAAATTTTATAAAATGTTTACAAAATATTTTCTACAAGTTGGCCACCTTTTTGTAAAATTTTGTATGGTGACTTCATGGTGACTTAGGACAGACTGTACTTTGAAATCAAGGCAATTTTCTGCCTCTTGTTCCCAGAGAAGTACAGTAAGGATCTGCCATGGGGTCAATGGTTAACTCAGCGGAGTGGGTGTGCTGAGGTGGGTTGGTAATTCCAGAATTGCAGGATAAGGAAACCAGATATCCAGTCAGCTCCTTCACCATTAGGTTTTATTTATTTATTTATTTATTTATTTTATTTTATATATATTTTTTGAGACAGAGCCTCAAGCTATCACCCTGGATAGAGGCTGTGGTATCACAGCTCACAGCAACCTCCAATTCCTGGGCTCAAGCGAGTCTCCTGCTTCTGTCTCCCAAGTAGCTGGGACTACAGGCTACAATGCCCGGCCATTTTTTGGTTGCAGCTATTATTGTCGTTTGGCGGGCCCAGGCTGGATTCGAACCCGCCAGCTCAGGTATATGTGGCTGGCGCCTTAGCCGCTTGAGCCACACAGGCACCGAGCCTCCATTAGGTTTTAATAATATCACACATCTCCTTGTGTGAAATGAATTTTCAGAACATTTTAGGTAAGCATATACTTAAACAGAAGTAAAACATATATTATAAAGCCATTTTGTTACTTTCTGCCATTCAGTTCTACTGATAGTCAAATAATCAAGAAGAACTAGATAAACCCAATTTACCTTCATCTGGGATTATCCCAAATAGTATAAGCTTAAGATTTTTTTTTTGAAGAAACAGAGTCTCACTTTATCACCCTCAGTAGAGTGCCATGGCGTCACATAGCTCACAGCAACCTCCAGCTCCTGGGCTTAGGTGATTCTCTTGCCTCAGCCTCCCGAGTAGCTGGGACTACAGGCGCCCGCCACAACGCCCAGCTATTTTTCTGTTTTTTGCAGTTCAGACAAGGCCAGGTTTGAACCTGCCACCTTGCCCAGCTATTTTTCTGTTTTTGCAGTTTGGCCAAGGCTGGGTTTGAACCCGCCACCTTCAGTATATGGGGCCGGCGCCCTACTCGATGAGCCACAGGCGCTGCCCCTCAGTTTAAGATTTTTAACACCAGAGTTACAGACTTTCCTAAAAACAACACATTAACATTTTCTCTGGATTTATTTTGCAAAACATATACTTTTGTATTTCAAGAAATGTTCAACTGAAAATCACAAGACCGATGTAGACAGGAGCAGCCCCCTATTTTAGCCACTTGGTGCTTGCCCTAAAGTAGCTGCCCGTTCTCAGCTCATGCGTGAAGCAAATGTCCCTCATCTCACTTTTCTGGGGCTGATGGAGCATCTGTGGGAGAGATGACTGAAAAAGAAGAAGGAGGCCACTTACCGCATAGATTTCACAGATTCAAATGCAAATATGTACAGAAAAAAAACAAACATGTGGGGTGTTGTAAAAAATGCACCTATGTATCAAAATAGGAAATGTGCAAATGTTAGTCTTTTCCACAGAAACGGACAGATTTAAGGAGCAGCTTTTAGCTAATGACTGGGAGACCCTCAGGAGAGAAGGGTGAAGCTCTGAAGAAAGCAGCCCCTGGGAGCAGTCCTTGAGGACTGTAGATGGTGGTGCCGAGGTGGAAGGGAACACAGGGCCAACCCAACGGGCCAAGGCGAGAGGGAAGGAGCGCCCATCCAGGCTGCACTGCAGAGGCAGATCCTATTGACACAGCCAGGGTGTGTAGGCAGGATGTTTCAGGGCCAGAAAAGCAGATATACCAGCTCTTTGGTAAACAAAGTAGCTTTATTGTGGGTGTCATTCTGACCAGAAGCCGTGGGCGGGGAGGGCTGGAGCAAAACAGTAGTGACTGAATTTCTTTTTCCAGAGATCAGAACAAGGGTCCAAAAAACTCCACTAAGGACTACAAGATAGAGTTACTGAAAGAGAAATGACTGCCATTAACACCTGCAATGGACAGGGTGTTAACCATTGCACTTGTGCTTAAGAAAAGGAGTCACGAAGGACACCAGATTTTTTTTCTTCTTCGTGCTCTGGGTTGAGTGCCATGGCATCATCATAGCTCACAGCAACCTCAAACTCCAGGGCTCAAGCAATCCTTCTGCCTCCTAAGTAACTAGGACTACAGGTGCCAGCCATAATGCCTGGCTAGTTATTTTCTTTCTTTTTATTTTTAGTAGAGATTGGAAGAAGAGGAGCTCACTCTTGTTCAGGTTGGTCTTGAACTTGTGAACTCAAGCAATCCACCCACCTTGGCCTCCCAGGGTGCTAAGATTACAGGCGGGAGCCACTGCACCCTGCCTGGGACACTAGATTTAGATGAAGTCTCAGGAAAAAAAAAAAAAAAGAAAGACCCAAGTTATTTTCCACTAAACAGTAGAGATGGCAAGTAAAGTGCTGAGTTTTAGAGGATGAGATTGGGATATGGAAGTCAGCCAATTTTCCTCTATAAAAACGGATTTCTCTATGCACATCACAGAGAACATGTGTAAATGTATTTAGTTAATTGTGCAAAAAAATGTGTTTCTGAAGACAGGATGAGCTCTGTACTACTACTTGTACTAAGTTTGCTATTCCAGCTTACCTTTAAAAACCTCTACTTTATGATCAGAAATAAAATATGTTTTGTGTCCCTGGTGAATAACTAGAATTTTCAACTAAGGTTTCTAAATGTTTGAATAACTTTTATTGATTCACTAAAAAAAAAAAAAAATGTTTTCAATGCAGAACCAAAGTAATAAAGTCAGTTTGCCACACATGTCAACTGCAGCCAGTACAGGAAGCCATAAATCATAAAGATTTAGGCACTAAACTATGCCGACAGCTGTGAAGAACAGGAAATATGTACTGTTCACTTAAGAACCTGACCCTGTGAGGGTGAGGCTACCTAATTCTCAATGACAAATTAAGAACACATCAGATACATCACAGTATATTGAAAATAAAATAGGATGTTGAATGTGGTCAATTATCCCCCTTAAAGGTTTTGAAAGTCAAAGCTTGAGCACCATTAATTAGTTTCATCCCCTCAAGCACAGAAATCGCCTTCTCCTATCAGAACTTGATATTCCAAATCTTGGGGTTTCAAGAACGTGGGCTTTCTATTCTGTCTTTCAGTTATCTTTTGGAAGGTACGGGCTGCTCTAAGTCTGTTTCCAAGATAGTCTTTGCGGTTACAGTTAAGTTGCTCTAAAAATTTCAGTGTAGTTGGAGATAAAACAGCAAAGAAATGCTACAGAAGGCTTTCTGGGAGAGGCAGAAAGTGGTATTTCACAGAAGAGATTAAAATAAAACTCTCTTGGCCAGGCACAGTGGCGTAGGCCTGTAATTCTCGCACTCTGGGAGGCCGAGGCAAGTGCCTGAGCAAGGGGAGGCCCCATCTCTACTAAAAATACAATAAACTAGCTGGGCATTGTGGCTGGTGCCTGTAGTCGCAACTACTTTGGAGGCTGAGGCAAGACAACTGCTTGAGCCCAAGACATTGAGGTTGCTGTGAGCTACAATGCCACTGCACTCTACCCAGGGTAATAGTGAAACCCTATCTCAAAAAAAAAAAAAAAAAAAAATCAACCAAATAGAAAACCTCTCTTGTTTTTATAAAGAAAAGCATTCAATCAAGTTTACATGAATGGGATAAAGGAATCATATTTTGTATTTCTTTCGGATCAACTAACAAAGTAGACCAAAAACATATGCACTTTTATAAAAGAAAGAAAGAAGAAACCAACGCTGTTCGTGTAGTTCTTACCTGTTAGTTTCTATTTTCATCCTTCCAAGCTGTACACTCAGTGATCGGTGAGCACTCTGCGAATCGTGGGACACAGTAGAACTGAGCGTGCTCACCCCCGAGGTAGCCACAGCATCTTCAATGAGGGCCTGAGGTCTTCGGACAGTTTGATTAGAAGGCTGTTCCTCATGGTCGTCATCCAAGTCTTCTTGATCAGCGGTATCACTTTCAGATGCAAGGCTGAAATGCGGCCTCAGTTCTGTTTGGCATATCAACAGTAGTGTTAATTAGATAGGACTGACTGCCTGGACTTCTCGAGCTATGAATGTCAAGCCCCCTACTATCAGTAAGATAGTATTCTCACTTCTGCTTTTCCAGACATGAAAATGGATTTCTGTGTGTTAATTCACACTTGTTCTTCCATTAAATTTGCAAAAATTCACAAGCTATATTAACTCAGAATGATCTAATTTAAACAGAAGGAAAATGTTCACATGGCCCATTAAAGTTTGTGGGGAAAAAAGCTAAAAATCTGAAAGAAACGTAATGATGTAAAAACCTGTTACAAATATAAAGAACTGTTTATACAAGTACATTTTTAGATTGTATAATATCTGGCAACTACTAACTTTCTTACAGATAAGGAAACTGAAATAAACAGATTATAGAAACGAAGGTGAGTGTGCAGAATGCTTTTTGCCTCTCACCTTCCAAATGTAAGAGGATGTAGGAGAGGTCGTGAAAATGCCACATGCAGGCTTATGTTCACTTTAGAAAGACTCTCTTTGGCGGCGCCTGTGGCTCAAAGGAGTAGGGCGCTGTCCCCATATGCCAGAGGTGGCGGGTTCAAATCCAGCCCCAGCCAAAAAAACAACAAAAATAAAAAATAAAAAATAAAGACTCTCTTTAATGACTGGGTTGATTTCTAGTGTGTGTCCTCTTCTAACCTGCTGACTAACCATTGAAATTGAAAGTACCAAAGAGACAAGCCTCTACTTAAGCACACTCTATACCATGAATTCATCTGCATGTCCCTTCAGAACTTAGATGACATCTTCCCATAGGAAAAAATATAAATTGTGATGTGTTCCATAGAACTGGCCCACAAAAGGAACTGCACTCATAATTTAGGTGAAATGAGGGCATAAGAAATATTGGACTTGGACTCCATTCCAAGACATATGGAACTTTTTTTAACTGGAGCACAGAACCCACAAGAATCTGAAGTCATGCAAATGCTCCCCAGAAGAAAAACATATTCATACAACATCTTGGCTAGCTTTCCTGATTTTGCCTAGATTTCTTACGTTTGCAAAGACTCCCTGAAGCCTCTTCCAAGTGTCCATACAACACAGGTTAAGAGCCTCTGTGTGGAGAGTGGGAAGGGGGTCCAGTGAGAACAACAGAAGACCCCGTCCCACCACTTGCTATGGCCACTATGGCAAAGTCACCAAAGGCCTGCTCGCCAACCCTCTGGGTAACTGTTCTGTTTTTACTTTATTTGACCTGGCGTATAGTATTTCCCTCTACATCTCTGGCTGCTGTTTCTCTTCTTTAAAAAGCTTTTTTCTCTACTACCAGCCCCTTTAGAGCTGGAGCCTGGGACTCTATCCTTCACTGTTTTACGTTTCTACTCATTCACCTCTATGAAGGTTAGGTCCTGCTAAGGTGTGGATGGCAAACTCCAGCGTCCTAGTACCCCTAGAACCTCCTGGGTATTCCTGTTGGGGAGGCACCTCAAATTCAACAATGTAAGGAGAACTTACCACCTTTTGCTCATTAAAAAAACAAGAATGTCCTTCTTCAGGGCCAGGTTTATATAGCCTTGGCTTCCTTTATATCTCTTTTAAAATTTTTCGTTGTGGTTTAAAAAACATACGACATAAAATGTACCATCTTAACCATCTCTAAGTGCACAGTTCAGTAGCACTAAGTATATTCACATTCCTATGCAACTGATTTCCAGAACTTTTTCATCGTGCAAAACTGGAACTATGTCCATCAAACAACTTCCTGTTTCCTCCTCCTGCAGCTTCCAGAACCCTTTCTGTTTCCGTCTCAAAGGGAATCACACAGTAATTGTCTTTTTGTGACTGGTTTACTTTGCTTACTTAGCAGGGTGTCCTCAAGGTTCATCTAGGTGTAGCACGTGTCAGAATTTCTTTTAAAGGCTGAATAGTATTTCATTGTATGTGTAGGACAGATTTTCTATATCCCTTCATCTACTGATGGACAGCTGGGTTGCTTCCACCTCTTGGCAATTGTGAACAGTGCTGCTACGAACGTGGATATATAAAGATCTCTTTGGGATCCTTCTTTTAGTTATTTTAATATATACCAAAAGAGAAACAGCTGGATCATATGGTACTTCTATTTTTAATTTTTGAGAAACCACCAAATTGTTCTCCATAGCAGCTAAACCATTTTATAGATCATACCCACCAACAATGCACAAGGGTTCCAATTTCTCCACATCCTCACCCTTGATCTCTTAAGATTAACTAAATATCATCTCTGCTCTGCTTTCTGATCTATCTTTTCTCTTTTTCCAAAAGCCATCTCCTTCATTTCCTAATTTATCTATAAAGGAGTAACTTTATAACAAAATCGGGTCTTTAGTTTTAGTTTTTTTTCTTTGTGACACAGTCCCACTTAGTTGCCCTGGGTAGAGTGTCATGGCATCATAGCTCACACAATCTCAAACTCTTGGGCTCAAGCAATCCTCTTGCCTCAGCCTCCCGAGTAGTTGGGACTACAGGTGCTCGCCTCCCTACCCAGCTAGTTTTTCTATTTTAGTAGAGATGGGGTCTTGCTCTTGCTCAGGTTGGTCTCAAACTCCTGAGCTCAGGTGATCGACTAGCCTCAACCTCCCAGAGTGCTAGGATTACAGGTATGAGTCATTGTGTCTGGTCAGGTGTTTCAGTTTGGTAAACCTAACACCTTGTATAGGAGCTAAACATTAGGCTCTCAAAAAATGTTGGCAGAATGGAAGACTTATGTTACTGGGATTATTTGTATTTAGAAGGAAATAAAACAATGAAAAATACCTAACTTTAAAAATAATTTAAGAAAGTGCACTTCTAGATTAAATTAGAAAATAAACAGACCTTTAAAAATTTCTAAAATTAGTCTTAAATTTCCATCAAAAATTGCTAAATTTCTGATTTAGATTTTTGATCTCTAAGCGCAAAGTTTTAAAACAATTTGAAGTTTTGTAGTCCTCCTCAGTATAAATCTCACTTGTCAAGAGGGAAAATTTTCCTGTGTTATCCTTACGTACCCTCCTAACTCTGTACACTCTGAAATATCATATGATCTATATTAAATGACCAAAAAAATTCTCTCAAATAATGTGAAGAAAGTAGAATGCTCCTTCAGTCAGGTAACCTGCTGTGCAGGTCCATCTCCTGGGAGCAATAGGGTACACGATACAGCCCACTGTGTGCTAGGCTGTCCCACCTTGCTTTGTGTGAGCACGCTATGACACTTACACAATGACAGAAGCACGTGATGATGACGCATTTCTCAGAACTCAGCCCTGTTGTTAAACGACACATGACTGGACTAACGTGTATTTTCAAATCTGTGGTCTTTTGTCATGTCTTTTGCAATTTGGAGAGGTGAGTGTAGAAGGTTCTCATCTAAAGCTTCCACTCTCTGCAGTGCCCGTAGCTCAGTGGGTAGGGCGTCAGCCAGATACACCCAAGCTGACAGGTTCAAACCCAGCCCCAGCCAGCTAAACAACGACAACTACAATAAAAAAAATAGCCAGGTGTTGTGGCAGTGCCTGTAGTCCCAACTACTTGGGAGGCTGAGGCAAGAGAATGGCTTGAGGTTGCTGTGAGCTATGATGCCGTGGCACTCTACCAAGGGTGACAAAGTGAGATTCTGTCTCCCGAAAAAAAAAATAAATAAATAAAAAGGCTGCCATAGTCTTATAAGCACTAAGGAGACATTAGAAATAATAGGTGAACAGTCATATTAAGTATTCGAGCACTAGATATTTGTTGAGCAATTAAATATTTCTGACCTGGAACCAGAATGGTAATAGCTGTCTGCACCGCCTTTCGGATGATACTGTCTAAGGCAAACATCCAGTGTGGCTTGATGTTATGATTCCGAAGAACTTTATTAACCTGGAGAAAGAGAGTGACATTTAGCCTACTTTAATTTTTAATTGTAAATAACCTAGCTGATCCAAGCATTTGGACAAAAATAGCTAAAAGGTTTCTTCCCATTAAATTCTAAAAAATTTCTTTATGTCACTGGAAAACAAATTAAAACCTGCCGCTTCAAATTAAAGTTTAGTGATCCCTAGGTAAACAAATACGTTATTTAAGTGAAAGGTGGTCAGTTCAATGAGAATGTCACTTCTTTGGGACTCAGAGTATGTGGCTTCCAGCTTTTATGACATTTGCAGAATGGGTGGGGGATGGGGAAAGGAAGAAGAGGGAGTCCAAAGGGCTTTTAAATAAAAATTCCCCATTCTCTGGTGGTCTGGAAGAGCAGGTAAAGCAAAACTTTAGCCTTTGCTGCTACCTATAGTTTGCTAAGGCACAGGCCTAATTTCCTTCCCATGGCTGTTCATATGTTTATAAAGAGGGGAATAATCTGCTAAAGTATTCAAGAAGCCTGTTCACCTTATTTGTTTATTTTATGCACAATGAAGACATGAAACCTGTTCATATTAGATCTTTGTTCTAAGGATGTCTTTTTGTAGTGACTAGTAATGTTTCACATGTTAATTTTTTTATTTTTATTTATTTATTTATTTTTCTTTTAAATACATGTATTTTATTATTCTTCATTACATTATTCCCCCCCACCACCTAGTGGTAAGACGGAATTTATTTACAGAAAAGAATACAGAAAACACTAAAGCTCCTGGTAGAGGGAGAGAATTCAAGTGGGGAGAGAGAAGCTCTCTCCATGTTTCACATGTTTAAATAGACACTGAAATATATATACCTGTATAGATTTTTTTCTTTAAAACTTATAGTAAAATACACACAATTTACATCTTAAGTGTACAGGTCAGTGGCGCTAAGTATATTCACCACTATCCATCTCTGGAACTCTTTCCATCTTGCAAAACTGAACTCCTACACCTTTCCTACCTCTAGTCCCATCCCTGCAAACACCTTTCTACTTTCTGTCTCTATAAATTCTTCTTTTCTTTTTTTTTTTTTTTTTTTTGAGACAGATCCTCAAGCTATTGCCCTGGGTAGAGTGCTGTGGCATCACAGCTCACAGCAACCTCCAACTCCTGAGCTCAAGCGATTCTCCTGCCTCTGCCTCCCAAGTAGCTGGGACTACAGGCGTCCGCCACAATGCCTGGCTATTTTTTAGTTGCAGCCATCATTGTTGTTTGGCAGGCCCAGGCTGGATTTGAACCTGCCAACTCAGGTGTATGTGGCTGGCGCCTCAGCCTCTTGAGCCACAGGCACCGAGTCTGTCTCTATAAACTTGACTACTCTAGATACCTCTTCTAAGAGGAATCACAGTATTTGGCCTTTTGTGATTGGCTTGTTTCACTCAGTACGTCCTCATGGTTCATCCATGTTGCAGCATATGTCAGAACTTCTTTCCTGTTAAAGGCTGAATAATATTCCAATGTGCATGTATTCGTGTGAGTATACACATATATATGTGTGTGTGTGTATGTATATATACATACATCATGTGCATCACTTTTCTTTCTTTGAGACAGAGCCTCACGCTGTCACCCTGGATAGAGTACTGTGGCATCACAGCTCACAGCAACCTCCAATTCCTGGGCTCAAGAGTCTCTTGCCTCTGCCTCCCAAGTAGCTGGGACTACAGGCACCCGCCACAATACCCGGCCATTTTTTGGTTGCAGCCGTCATCGTTGTTTGGCGGGCCCGGGCTGGATTCGAACCCGCCAGCTCAGGTGTACTGAGCTGTAATGGCTGGCGCCTTAGCCTGTTGAGCCACAGGCACCGAGCCTGCATCACCTTTCTAAGACAACCTTTTATTATAAGGCTAAGATAGGCTCATTTAAAGTTTGGATAAACTCCACTACTTGCTGGTTGACATAGCTCTCTAAGAAAAGACCATTTTCCCAACTGGGCTCTGGTTAGAGACCTCAGAGGAAGCTGGAGAGATGATAAGCCACTGAGAACCCATGCCAAGAGCTGGAGCTCCAGTTGCTCATTCCTGTCCCTGGTCCCTCTTCATCGAAGTCCCCAGTTTAGAAGGGAGTCAGTTTGAAGACTTCCTCCTAATAGCTGCTCAGGAAATGAACCACTGCTGGGTTCCTGCTTATTCCAGAAAATCCATTCAGACTGAGTTTGTCCTGGTACCTTAATTTCTTGCAAGGATTTACTTGCTTATTTGACTGATGAGCATAACAAACTAGAATATTTCTCTCAAAAGTCACACACACAAAATAGAAAAGGAATCTTTATAACCATGACCTGCTCCTCTTAGTTCTTCACTATAGTAAACTATAAAAGGCGTTCCTTATGTGGACTTTGAGTGAGCAAGAGCAGGTGTGTATGTGTGTGTGTACATGGGTGGGTATCTGACTTGGCCTGAGGCCCAGGATTACAAACAAATAGCTCTCAATCTGAATTCTACAGCAAACTTGCTTTCCAGATCTAGGCTAGAAACCAGATATGTGGGCAAGTACAAATTAGCTAAATTATTTCACTCTGTTTACAGAGGGCTGGGTCTCCCTAGCTGTAATGTAACCAACCCGTCAGCATTTAGTATTAGTGATAGGCTTTTCCAGTTGCTTTCATTTCGTATGACCTCAGTCAAGTTAGATGGGTTACACAGTATCTCAGAGAAAACTAGTGCCCATTGAAGGATTATAGTGGATTTATTTGGTTTTAAAGGATTATATTTGGTTTTATTTTTACTTTCTTTTTTTCTTGTTCTTTTTTTGTTTTTTTTTTTTTTGAGATGGGGTCTTGCTATGTTGCCCAGGCTGGTCTTGAACTCCTGGGCTCAAAGGATGATCCTTCCACCTAAGCCTCCCAAGTAGTGAGACTACATGACACCATGTCCAACTAACCTGATTTTAAATTGGGGATCTCTGATGCTTCAAATTTGCAATGCTAAGACACTTTCTGCACAGGAGCAATAAATACATTAGGGTTGAATTGACTTATGGAATGGAAGGAAAATTATACTTCCATATTCACACCACAGTAGGCACCATCAGGCGCTCTCTTATTTCAGTCTTCCAGACCTTGTAAGGGTTTTTTGGCGTGAGGCTTTTTTTGCACAAAGTTCCACAGATAAGTCTTACCCAGGAATAAAACAGACACTTCTGAATCAGAATTTCAGAAGACTGGCTTTTCGGTGTGTTGCATAGCAACTGCGTTTTAGAGAGAATTCTCAGCACTCTCTCATTAGATCATGTTGCTTAACTTTCAGTCAGTGACGCTCTATACTCTGAAGTATATTTCTGGCTAGAACACAGTGTATACTTATGAAACAAATATGTTTAAAATGTTCTGTATGGAAACCAGAGAAAAACTGGGGGAAAAAAAATACTGGTTTTATTCAGCAGTGACCACTCCTAACTGTACTGTTAAATTTCTCTCAGTGGCCAGTAGATGGCATTTCTCATACGGCATCAGAAAGTGCGTGACTTAAGTGTGTTATGTTGCTAAAGTCATCAAAATAAATAGTGACCCAACATAATTTCTTAAGAACAAAGTTCAGGCCATGGGAGATGTTTATAAATTTTGTTATTTTCCATGGTGATTCAGTTTTATGTGTATCTAAACTTTGGAGAAGGCAAACGCACCAAACAAATCTCATACTTAGAAGCACCTAATATCCCAATTTATCATCCAAAGAGAAGAGAGTTCATTGCAATTATTGAAGAAAGAAAAGATAAGGAGCATTATGTCTTGTCCTATTTTTCAAACTAAATTTAGCTTGAATTTGTGAGAAAATATCATACTTACAGCATCTTGAAAACCAAAGAGGACCACCTGGACTTGGCTAATGCCATGGCTGTCGAAGTCTAGCTCCAGTTTCAGCTTGGACAACGTGGTGGCTATGATTTTCCGGTCCGTGGATCTCACGAACTCTCTGAGGCTTGCAATGAGGGTTGTGATGTGTTCCCACTTCAGTTTAGGTTCTTCAGCACCCTGTGAATAAAAGCCCACAAGGCCTCAGTCAACGCGAGCTGGGTACACCAGCCATGGGCATGTACTCCCCACAGCCCTTTCTGAGAAGAGCTGTGCTTCCAAATGCCTCCTGCTAAGGGAAAACACCATCTTTTGAACCATATGGCTAGTCTTCACACACACATACCCAACGAGATAATCAGACTGTGAGAGAAAGGGCACCTACCCCACACCCTGGTCAGTAGTCCTGATATAGTCAGAAATGCCAAACTTTGCCCAAACAGACTGAGGCAATATGATTCTTACTCTCAGACATTATAATTGAAAACTTTTAAGGAGAGATTTGGGCAATAGTCACAGGATTCTCAATATCAAAGTCTGTACAGAGAGAGAAGTCATAAAATATGGTCATAAGTATGTCCAATTATAAGGAAGGAAGCAGAAGCGATGGAGTTGAGAAGGATCATAGTGGGGAGAGGAGAAGTGGACAGAAGCAGACGTCACACCCAGACAGCCAACAGCATCAGATCCAGAGAAAAGAGGTGCCAGCTCCTGGAACTTGACCTTCCTGGGACTCACACTTGGGTTTGGGTACCAGGGGGGCAATTCTGCTATGTGTGCATACCTACATGTCCTTGGTGCCTTAAATGCTCTTAAAATCATCAGTTCCTGGCAACCAAAAGGGCCAAACTCCATTCCTTACCCATCAATGAGACAATTAGTTATAAGAATGGACCAGTCCATTATTTTCCATGTTGAACAGAAGATGCAATATTTAAACAAATGGCCACTCTCAAATTGGATTTTTTTTTTTTCTTATTTAAAGGAAACACGGTAGGAGGTTATTTATCCTCATTTAACTTTAAGAAACCACAGGATTTTTATTATTCTCATTTCTATTGCATTCTGTACGTTTTCTCACTGCATCATTAAAATTAAAATTCCTTAACCAGGCTGTGAAAATAATCATTTTTAGGATTCAATTAAAAGAGAAAAGCACCAGCAAGTTGCTTCTGTCAATATATTTGCATTTGGAACTCAGTCTCACTCATATTTATGTTTTCATGAGAAAAGATTATATTGAAAAGTTTGAAAGCTGTTATTAAGGGAATACTTTAAAATCAGACTTGGAACCATTATAAACTTTGTTGTTGTTTGTTTTCTTCTTTCTTACCACAAACTAAATTACACCCAAAGTAAAGATTCACAGGCAAATTATAACACCATACAAATATGTTCAGGAAGAAAAATGTGAGTTATTCAGAAATTGGAAGCTTCTCTTAGTGAAAAATCAGTTATGTGCTTGCCAACAGTTCAAATAGCAAACTTTTTTTTTTACCTTAACTTGTTTTCACAACAGAAAAACATGTTGCCTCTGGTTTTCTGATATGTATCACTGTCCTACAAAGGAACAATCTTTACTCTGGGCAATGTTTCCTGTCCAGGCTGTTTTATCTGCTTATGTCATCATTTATTTCTGTTTTAATCCCTGTCTCTCCGTGTTAACTCATTCACGTGCCTTCATAAGCAGGCACTGTAGATAGTACTGGGTGAGCCTGACTCAGCACCAGAGGTGGCATCTGACAGTGTGCCCATTATCCTGAGCACTCCTGGTACCACTCACAGAATCTTCTGGAAAGGTGCTCTCTAGTCATTATCCTTTAAACTTCCTTAAAAAACCAGGAATAGATTTTAGAAGGATGTTACAGATCAAAAACCTTGCCATAAGGTAGCAGTTTGAGGACCTGACCAACACCTACATTTTGATTTTGTTATAAAGTGTAGGCATAAATGTAAAGATGTATCTAGAAATATTAAATCAAATGTAAAACATCTTTTCTCTCTGGTTGTAGAAATATTATATAACTATCATTAGCCTGCTTGTCAGTGACAACAATAACAGTTAACAGTGATGAAATTTTCTGATGGTCTAAATCACTCATGACCCAGGGATTCCTCCTAGTCAATGACAACAATAATAACAGTTAATAGTGATGAAACTTTCTGATGGTCTAAATCACTCATGACCCTAGTGACTCCTCGTAGCAACCTGATGAGGTAGATTCCTCTCTTTTCTGGATGAGGAGGTCCAGGCTCTGAGAAGTTAAATAACTTGCCCAGATCACTCAGCCTTTGAGTGATGGAACCAGGCCCCAAACAATGATCCAAGCTGAGCCCAAGCTCCTAACCATTATATTCTGTTGCCCCAACAGCTGAAGAGCCAACGGTGAGCCTTGTTCAGGACCTGCTCTGCCACTGAATCACCGTGTGATATCACGGTGCCCTTAATAGAGGGATTGTGACTGTCACCTGACCATCTGGCTGAGCATGTGATTCTGCTCAGCAGTTTCTGGTACTCACTAATGGCTTCATACCAATGCACCAAGGCAGGCGTTCTGATAGTTGCTTTTAAAGTTTTCTTTCATTTTACCTTTTACAGAGAATATTCCAGCATGCTTTAAAAACTAGGATGTGCCAAACAATTGAGTATAACCAGTTCCAAAATTTAAGAATTTTAGCACAATCGCAGAACTGATCCCTCTGCCAGGCTCTGCGCTGAGGGTTGGGACCACAGCAAAGGCCAGCACATCCCCGCCCTGATGGAGGGCAGCAGGGAGGCAAAAAGAAAGCCCAAACAAGCTGACACTCTCTGTGCTGAAAAAGCACACCCTTTGGTGATAATTATGAGATTTAGGCAATTCCTGGGTTCTAAGCATTTCTGACCTAAACTCAAACATCTTGAACTGGTGGCCATAGGAGAAGCCGTCAGTCCACAGTGGTGAATGGCCATTTCCTTCCCCCACCTCCTCGGCACTTCCAAACCCTCCCCTAATATGTTCCTCTCAATACTTGTCACCACCTGGCACACCACAGAGGCAGAACAGTGGCAACTAAGAGCACAGACCCGGGAGCCAGACTTCTCGGGTCCAAATCCTGACTCCATCACTTACGGCAGCATGACCTTGACAAGCCACTCAAGTCCTCTGCACCTCAGTTTCCTCGTCTATTTAATGAGGACACTAATAATATAATTACTGTAGGATGACTGTCCTGAGTATCAAATCAGCCAATACACACGAATTACTACAAACAGTATCTGGCCCATAGAAAATATTTGCTATTATTACTATATATTTAATATACATTTACTAACTTTTAAAATTCTTTCTCTTCCTCCACTACAATACCAACTTCAGTGGGATGTGGACATTTGTGTTTTGCTCACTATATATACCCAGCACACAGAACGGCACCTGGCATCAGTAGATGCTCAATAAGTATTTGCTGAATAAATGAATGAACTTCAAATGCCACCCAGCAGCTCCCTCCATCTACCTCTGTTCCTCCTTCTAGGTCAGTCCTTGAATGCCCACAGAGTGTAGAAAAGGCCAGAGAGAGTTGACAGTTGCAGACTGCTCCAGACCCCTCCGCGTCTCCCACCACCCCACGCTGAATCCTTACCGCTCACCCTCCCCCACATCAGAAGGTCCCCTGACCCCACAGGAACTGCCTGAGACAACTTTCCTTTACTCAGGGTTTCCCCAGAGAGTGTAGAAAGGGCTCATTTCCACTCTTCTCAGACCCAGAGAGGCCCTCCTGTGCGCATAAAACCTTTCAGCTCCTCTGGCAATAGGGCCTCAAGGAGAGTGGACATCAGGGAATTCCAGAGAGGTGGACATCAGGGAATTCTTAAGACAACAAGATGTTCAGGCTGGAAAGACAGGAGGGAGGCCGCAGTGAGGGTCTCAAGACAAAAACAGGCTGAGGCTGTTCACTAAGAACTAAGAAGGAGAGAGCCTTGCTACATTTGCAGCACGTAAAAGACGAGGTCAGGTAAACTGTTGGGCACAGAGACTAAGAACTTGGCCTGGACAACGCCTCCAGCCCCACCCTTTGGGCAGCTGTTACCAGCGACACAGGGAAGGTAGAAGCATTGTGCAGTGTACAGCGATCCTGAAGGAAAGGAGGTGGCCATGGGCCCGGGGTGGGGGAGCAGGTAGATTGAGTCCCTGAGGCCCACAGAACTAAAAAGGATGACCAATGGCATGTCTGGGAGCGAGCATGTCTGTGGGAGCGTTATGTCCACAAGAGTCCTGAGGTGCTTCGGCCCCCAGGTACTTGGGGCTAAGGGAAATCCTGTTTCCCCGGTGCAGATTTGGGGAGGGAATTCTCCCTCTTATCTGTAAGCAGAATCTCCAGGAACACATTTCTCCAGCTATTACCAAATGAATTGTGTCTCCCAAACTCATATGTTGAAGCCCTAACTCCTAATGTGACTATATTTAGAGACAGGGTTTTTAAAGGGATACTTAAGGTTTAGTGAGGTCCCTAATCCAGCTGGACTGGCATCTTCCAGTGTCCTCATGAGAGGAGGAGCCCTCAGGGTGCAAGTACACAGAGACAAGGCCACGTGAGGACAGAGAGACGGCCGCTACCTGCCAGCCAACGAGAGAGTCCTCAGCAGAAACCAAATGTGCCAACACCTTGATCATGGACTTCCAGCCTCCACAACTGTGGGGAATGAATTACTGTTGTTGGAGCCACCAGTCTATGGTATTGTGTTCTGGCAATCTGCTAAGATTTGGATGTGCTTTGTCCTGCCAACACTCGTGCTGAAATTTAACTGCCAGTGCAACAATGCTGAGAGGTGATGGGGCCTGTGCGACGTATCTGGGTCTGGCAAGCCCCGCCCTCATGCATGGATGAAGGCAGTTCTCCTGGACTGGGTTAGTTCTCAGGAGAACAGTTTGTCATAAAGCTGGTTGGCTCCCTTTCTCCCTCTCTTTTTCCTTATGAACCCTCCTGCTCTTCCAATTTCCATGAGTTAAAACAGCAGGAGGCGTTTGTTGCATGGGCTGCCCGATCTTAAACTTCCCAGGCTCCGGAACTGTGTGCCAAAGTAAATCTCTTTTCTTTAATTTTTTTTCATGGTGATTGCCAAGAAACCTCTTTTCTTTGTGTGTCACGTGTTCCACTAGAGAAACAGGAAAGGACTAAGACGCAGACCTAGCAAACTAATAACACCAGGGAGTAAGAGGCACTACAAGCTTTGTTTTTTCAAAGTATACACTGCCTTCTATATATATACACACACATATATATAGCAGATCCTCAAATAACATTCCATTCAATGTCTTTTCATTATAATGTTGATGGAGAAAAAAATCATTGATTTCTAGCCAGCGCCATCATCTGTGTGAAGTTTACACATTTTCCCCTTATCTGTGTGTGTCTCCAGTTTCCTCCTACATCCCCAAAGACATGCATGTTCGGTTCACAGGTGTATCTATATTCTTCCAGACTGAGTGTGAGTGTACATGTCCGTGTGCTCTGCGATGGGTTTGGGTCCTGGACAGAGTTGGTGCCTTTCTGGTGCCCTGAACTGCCAGGATGAGCTCCGGCCACCCACAACTCTGAATTAGGATAAGGAGGTAAATATTTATCTTATTTATTTTCCTTACTCTTTCATAAACATGTGTAGAATTCATATTTCAGTGTTTAACATTGTTAAGTGTTTTGGCCTTTATTTAGTAGTTTGGAGATGATTTTATGACCAGAAACATGCCATAGGAACTTAACTCTCATATCAATTAGCCTATGGCGAAATTAATTCCATTATATGTCCTTTTGCTCTGGGTCTCTGTTGCATTTGCTGATGTTTCCCACATGCTCAGAGAGGCAATTGGCAGGTGGCTGCAGAATTTAGTGGTTCATGTGGCTCAACTCCGGTTTATTGATCAAATGGATAAATAAATGAATGACAGGTAAAAGAGGCTTGTAAGGACTAGCTAGAACCTCATCAACATGAAAAATTGGCTTCTTTTATTTGTTGTTGTTGGGACAGAGTCTCACTTTGTCACCCACAATAGAGTGCCATGGGGTCATAGCTCACAGCAACTTCAAACTCTAGGGCTCAAGCAATCCTCTTGCCTCAGCCTCCCAAGTAGCTGGGACTACAGACACCTGCCATAATGCCCAACTATTTTTTAGAGCTGGGGTCTTGCTCTTGCTCAGGCTGGTCTAGAACTCCTGAACTCAAGCAATCCATCTGCCTCAGCCTTCCAGAGTGCTAGGATTATAGGCGTGAGACAGCATGTCTGGCCCTAAAGATTGGCTTCTGAATTTAAAAAGTAGCTTATTTTCAAAATCACAGTTTCTGCATGAGGGATTTGCTTCCTTTTTCCCCAGGGGTAGGCCTGTTTTGCTATTGTGAGCATGACAGCTTCCTCGAGTCTCACATCACTGCACGTTCCAGAGGGTTATGACACAGGTAGGCACATTGACTCTGGTAAATAAAGTACCCGTGACAGGTTTTACCTGAGCTAAGGATTCCATTAAGTTTCTCACGACTTTGTCTTGGTCTTCCGTCAAGATCCTGTGAAGCGTGGCCCGCCTTTCACTGTCCTTCCTCAGCATAAAGAATCCGGAATCTTTTTCTTCAGGGGAGGGGGGTGCACTGTGATCTTCAAAATTTTCATCTGGAATGCTGAAATAATTGATGCGGCATAAATCACCATCTCCTTCATAAAGGGACACATGCAACAACATACGTCTTTCACGTAAAGTCAGTCTGTTTTTTTACCCCAAAAAGAGCGTCCGAATTCCTTTTACATCTCTTTCTCCGCAGGACTTGGCTCTTGTTTTGAAGGAGAAGGGGTCCGCTTTTAACTCGGTGTCGGGTGACACAGAGCCGTACTCACTGCTGCTGCTGGTGTCCTCCACCAGCACGGGCACCGGCAGGGATATGCTCCTGAGGTACTCTGCGGGGACACAGCAAGGAAATGACCATTCACGCTCTTAAACACTTACGATACCGAAATGCTTGTGGAAAGAGGCCTACGTTCTTCATCCAGTGTGTCACTGCAACCAGCAGCATAATGACACCACAATAAGGGGCCGGTGGTGGGACTGTGACTGTCTCCCTTCCTCAATATAACCTGTGATGGAAGTGACCCAGTAAGATTATCTCTGGGGGTGCAAAACAGCTGAGGAAGCATGAGGCTCATTGGGTTCTGGGTTCCAACCCCCTCATTTCTA